>JADDOH010005250.1:0-52244 GCA_016648135.1 Agrypnia vestita | reverse complement strand
AAAAACCAGCCGCCGCTTATGAGGACATACGGCTGGTTTTTTTTCCATACAAATTTTCATATAAACACACAAACCGGCATAACTTCCGTCAGAGGTGTCCGATTTTGATAATTCTTTTTGTATAATGATCAGTGGATCAAGACCTATCTAGAGAATATACACACTCATATGTGGAAATAATTTTGAATAAATTACAAAATTAGTTTTTTGTTGAAAAGTTTAAAAATTTATAACTATAGTAAGCTGCGACTTACAACAAAGTGTGATATATCAACAGATGCGCTGCGACGCACTCTATATAACAGACACAAAAAACTAAACCTAAAAGTTAATTTGGATTTTTAAGAGATTTAATTGTTGAAATTTCATAGCCCGCCGGGCCAGAAAATGAGATATATTTTAACTGTTGCTTTAATAATAATGTCTCAAGGTTGCCACGCAATATGTCAGACTGTTTATTGAGACGCAGTCAATGTAATGACATATATGTAAATCCTCCGGGGGAGGTGCGTTTAATTTAATAATTAAAAAACTGTAATATATGTAGTAGAAATAAGCGCCCGAAACGCGCCATGTGTATGCAAACTGTAACTTGTTTTAATTGGCTTCGAGGCCGGGGCCACCTGGTCCCGGCCGAGGGTATAAATATCGCATTCAAGGCGGACCGACCCTCAGTCTGGTTTAAAACGCCGTGGCAGACCCTTCACGTGTGTTTCATTTACCTACCCGACTACCTCCTACGAGTTTGCTGCCTGCTGACTTCGCTCGCTCTCAAGCTCGAGCCGAACTACGTCATCAAGATCTGCTGTTGCTGCCTGCTAACGCCGAGCGCTCTCGCTTCACGCCCGGTACTTGCTATCGGCGGCGATCGCCTTGCGGTGTGCTGACGGAGCGGACATTCACGCTCGATACCTACTACTTCTGCGGTGTGCTGACTCTGAGCGGACGTTCACGCTCGGTACCTACCGCTTCTGCGGACTGCTGACTGCTGGCACGGATTTTGCCAAGCTAAGTATTTCTTCGCAGTACAACCGTCTTTTTTAAGACGATTATTCTTGACGACCTCGTCGAGTTTAGACATTTTGCTCGAAGCAAATTCTTTTGCTGTCGCCTCTGGTGCACATTCTCGTGTACTAATATCGCTCTTTTTCCAGCTGCTCACACGGTGCGCCCGTGCTGTGTGAGACATCCCGAAGGCTTCTGAAGCGGAATCAGCGGACCGCACCTTTGTTGCCTGTTCTGTGCGGAACAAGCTGGTCCTGTCGAGACGGATTGCTGGTCTTCGCTTCGCATCACCAGAGCCAACCAGGATGTCGCACGCTGGGGATGAGCCGCAGTACATGGACGACGACGCCCAGTACCCGGAGCGCGGCAGCCAGCGACGGGGGGAGTCAGTGGCATCGGAGCGATCTCGAACCGAGTCTCGCCGAAGCCGCGCATCTAGCCGGTCATCCAGCCGGTCATCACGCTCCACCGAAGACACCGGTCGGAGACTTCGGGAGGAGCTTCGCCGCGAGCGCCGGCGCATGGATGAACAGCGCCGGGACTACTCGCGCATGGTCCGCGCGATGGCTGCCAGTCAGAGGACGCAGCCAACACTCCAAGAGGGTGGCCCTGAAAAGGGCCGTTCTCACAACGGTCCGAGGCAAGGACCGTCCGCGGCCGCAACCGAGTGGCCGCAGTCAACACTCCAGGAGGGTGGCCCTGAAAAGGGCCGTTCTCACAACGGTCCGAGGCAAGGACCTTCCGCAGCCGCAACCGAGATGGCAGCACCACCGGCGGCGGCAGCCGACAGTGCCCCGAGGGAGGGGGTACTCCCAGTGGCGGCGGATGCAGCCAGTGGCGCCTCGGAAGGAGTGAGACCCTCCTTTAAAGGTACTAATTATAATATTATGGCTGATAGCGCCCTCCCAGGGGAGGCGCAGGCCTCAGTGGGGGTGGCAGTGGTCCACCACCCACAGGGTGGGGCACCCACCCACCCACAGGGTGGGGCACCCACCCACCCACAGGGTGGGGCACCCACCCACCCACAGGGTGGGGCACCCACCCACCCACAGGGTGGGGCACCCACCCACCCACAGGGTGGGGCACCCACCCACCCACAGGGTGGGGCACCCACCCACCCACAGTGGGTGGCGCCCACCCACCCACAGGGGGGGGCACCCACCCACCCACAGTGGGTGGCACCCACCCACCCACAGGGGGGGGCGCCCACCCACCCACAGGGGGAGGCGCCCACCCACCCACCGGGTGGGCCACCCACCGGCCAGCCTGGAGTGGCCAATGCTGGCGTAGCTTGGCCCAACGTCTGCCAACCTGGAGCGGCCAATGCTGGCGTAGCTTGGCCCAACGTCGGCCAACCGGGAGCGGCCAATGCTGGCGTAGCTTGGCCCAACGTCGGCCAACCTGGAGCGGCCAATGCTGGCGCAGCTTGGCCCAATGCCGGCCAGCCCATCAACACCAACGCCAGCCAACCTACTGCAGCCAATGGGAGCCAGCATGCTGCTTCATCGTGGGCCAATGCAGGCCAACCCTCCACGGCCAATGGAGGCCAATATGCCGCCGCTGTAGCAGGACCATCGTGGGCCAATGGAGGCCAGCCTGCCGCTGTAGCAGGACCATCGTGGGCCAATGGAGGCCAGCCTGCTGCTGTAGCTGGACCATCGTGGGCCAATGGAGGCCAGCATGCTGCTGTTGCTGGATCAGCATGCTCCAATGGTAGCCAACCTGCTGCTGCTACCGGACCAACCTGGGCCAATGCAGGCCAAAGCGCAGCAGCCATCACCAGCCAAGGCGTGGAAGGCATCGTCGGAAGCACGCTTCCAACCACCAATCCAGCTGCACAAATGGGAGGGCAAGGAGGCCCATGGAATAATACCATCGCTGGATACAACACCAACGGTGCAGCTGGACCTGCCTCCACTGGGCATTCAACCCAGCCGGGCACCAACGCCTTCACTAGAGAATGGGTGCTGAACCAGCAAGACCCAATCGCCATGATGCTGCGGCAGAACCAAGGAGGGCCTGGCATGGACCAAAGCCTGCCCCCGGCATCAATGATCATGGCACGACAATGTGGGGTGAAGGAGCTCCCCCCCTTCAGCGGAGAAGCGTTCGAGTGGCCAACGTTCTTCGCACAATTTCATCAATCCACGGCGCTGTGTGGGTTCTCTGACCATGAGAACCTTATTCGTCTACAGACCGCGCTCAAGGGGAAAGCGCGAGAGGCCGTGTCAGCAATGCTGATCGATCCGAGCAGCGTCGCTGAGATCATGAGGACGCTCCAGGATCGCTTTGGAAACCCGAGGGCCGTCATAAACAATATGCTGATGAAGGTGCGCCGCTACCCAGTGATCGCTGAAAGCGCACCAGTGGACGCGGTGCTGGACTACGCCCTCGTCATAAGGAATGCAGTGTCCACCATCAGAGCGATCGACCCGTCGCATTTGAAGTCACTGCCGATTCTAACCGACATGGTGGGAAAGTTGCCAAGCGCAACCCGCATGCTGTGGCTGCACTCGCTGGTGGGGAAGCCGGGACCTCCGACCTGCCAGTCATTTTCGGACTGGCTAACAGTCATAATGGGACCAGTGGATGCCTCAGGATTAAGGACCATGGCTACCCTCCCGCAACGAAGTGGACACGTACACCACACCATCAGTGACAAGGGGGCTCAAGGGAGCCACCCGGAGCCAAACCAAGCGTGGAGGCGCCCACCACCAGCGAAGGATGCCGCCCTCTGTAAACTGTGCAACAAGCATGCACATGCGCTGGCACAATGTCGAACCTACATGGCCAGGTCGCCAAAGGACCGCTGGAGTGCGGTTATGCGGCTCGACGTGTGCAGCAACTGCCTTAAGAGCGGCCACAGAAGGCAGGATTGCCAAATGAAGCCCTGCGGCATCGAAGGTTGCGACAGACGGCACCACCGTACGTTGCACACCCCACCCCGCCGAGACAACCAAGAAAGGAAGAGCAACAAGAAAGAGCGCTCAAGAAGCCCTCACGCAGCGGCAGGGACGCCGGAACGTGAAACAACGAACTAACGGCCTACAGCTGCACAGTGGCTCGTCGAGAAGAAAGGAGAGCATAGGTGGTTGCTCTCATCTCGGCACAGTGCGAAGCGGCGCCATTGAAACCGCTTTCCCTACCACAAATGGGGTTACAATTATATGGTTGGCTGCCACAACAACAACGATCACCGCTGTATCAGCTAGACGGGGGGAGTGCTGCCAGATATTCGGCGCATCTCATTCATAGACCTGCCTACCAAGAGCCACTATGAATACAACATTTTATGGCGAACTGTCGCCACCAATATGTCTTAAGCGGAAGGGAACACCCCCAGGCAGTATGGAGCAGTTATGAAGACCAGCCGGCGGTGCCAATTGACGCCCAGTTGGATGAACATGACGTCAGACTCGGCTTGAAACTACGAGCATGGAAGGGGTTCCACCAGGGTTGCGAGCACCCGAACTAGTGCACAGAGCTCACTCTTAGGAAGCGATTCCACCAGGGTTGCGAGCACCTGAACTAGTGCACGGGGCTTACCCATACACAAGGCTCATGGTACAAGAGCCAATGCCAGAGGGGCAAGAAGCAAGCCGACTCCAGTGATGAAGTAGCTACCAGACTGCCGGCTGGCGCACCACACACCCGCATTTAACCACTGCGGACTTGACTGCTTCAGGCCAGTGCGAATGAGCATCGGCATAGTGGAAGGATATAGCTCCAAGGGAGGGGCACTCATATGACAATGTATAATACATTAGAAAGGAGTATCTGCCATCTTGACGGTGACCCAAGTGGCATGATAAAAGCGGAGGCATCTGCCTACTTGACGGTGACCCAAGTAGCCAGATGACCGCAGGAAGCAATGGCAAAGGCCCAGCATATGGCTGACATGTAATGGAGCATCTGCCAACTTGATGGTGACCCAAGTGGCAAGATGATCGCAGAAGTAGCCGCCAACTTGATGGTGACCCAAGTGGCGGGATGGCTACGAGACGCAGCTGCCGACTTGATGGTGACCCAAGTGGCAAAAGCTGCCGGATTACCTGCCAACTTGATGGTGACCCAAGTGGCAAGGGGCCGCCCGGCCGGAAGGAATGGAGTAGCCGCCAACTTGATGGTGACCCAAGTGGCAAAAGGGCTACAGGAGCAGCCGCCAACTTGATGGTGACCCAAGTGGCAACATGGCTGCAGGAATATCTACCTACTTGGTGAAAGGCCCAAGTAGTAAGACAACAGCAGGAGTAGCCGCCAACTTGATGGTGAGACCCAAGTGGTGAGGTGGCTTCAGGAGCAGCTGCCAACTTGATGGTGACCCAAGTGGCGACATGGCTGCAGGATTATCTCCCAACTTGATGGTGAGACCCAAGTGGTGAGGTGGCTGCAGGATTAACTCCCAACTTGATGGTGAGACCCAAGTGGTGAGGTGGCTTCAGGAGCAGCTGCCAACTTGATGGTGACCCAAGTGGCGACATGGCTGCAGGATTATCTCCCAACTTGATGGTGAGACCCAAGTGGTGAGGTGGCTTCAGGAGCAGCTGCCAACTTGATGGTGACCCAAGTGGCGACATGGCTGCAGGAATAAGGTATCTGTCACCTTGGTGAAAGACCCAAGTGACAAAAGGCCGTCCCAGGCCTAGTATGGGGAACAAATTATCCGCCATCTTGGAGGAGAACCAAGTGGCGGAGGCCAGGGCCGCGGTCACTTAGACCTGCGCCGGTTGTGAGCCGTCCCAGGCCTAGTATGGGGAATGAATTATCTGCCAGCGTGGAGGAGAACCACATGGCGGAAGCCAGGAGCGCACGCGGTCATTTAGACCTGCGCCGGCTACAAGTCAGGGCGCACGCGGTCACTTAGACCTGCGCCGGCTGCAAGTTGCCAGGCCAAGAGGCCAACGTCGGGAGGACCCGGGCCGTGCACTGTGGGGTGCGCGGAACCCGCCGAAGGCAGCGCCCTGTCCTCACCGTGAAGTACAGACAAGCTGCACGGGGGGAGAATGTTACGGACAGGACAAAGCCTGCGCCTACCGTCAGGCAACCGAACTTTCGAGCTCTGTAGTTGACGTAATCACGTCATATAAATGATAGAAGTTTCTGATGTGAATGAAACAGAGCAAAGGCCCCTTTCAGGGCCAACGCCGATCGCCGTGACCCGGTTGGGGATGGGTACCGTGCCGAGGACAGCGCGCGAGTTCTCGGCCGCGGTGGTTGTCCTTATACGTGTCTCGGCGTCAGGCGGCGGCACCCGGGAGAGGGGATGAGCGAATGCGGAGCCTCAGCTCCATGAGAACGCATCCCGCTGATGACAATGGAAATGCGTTAGAGTGCATGATCTGAAATGTGTATGTTTTTACTGAAAAATATTATATGAAAATATTAATGTTCAGATTTTTAACATTTCAGAGCTCTCTAATATGATGGAAATTAATGGTTTTTTGATTTCAGATGGAACTGAATCACAATTCTATGTAATAAGATACCGCATTTTCATTGTTTTAATAAAAAGAGCGGGCGGGAGATGTTTTTATTTGCGCACAAGGCGCATTTTGTACCCTATTATCATCATATTTGCCAGATAAGCAACATTAAAGTTGTCTCAACACTTATAAAAGATAAGTAGTAGAGTCACACACATGCACACACGCTGTAAGACATAAAAAGTTGTCTACAGGTGACACAATAAATGACTGACTGTATGGCATAACAGACTGCCAACAGATCATTGGTAAAAAACATACATTTTTTATGGCAAGGAAAAATCTAAATACCTTTTCAAATACATTATTAATGAGTGAATCACAATCACATTAATATGGAAACATAAGTCTGACACCACCAACACAAAACCAGCCGCCGCTTATGAGCGACATACTGGGCTGGGTTTTTTCCATACAAATGCTCATGTAAACACACAAACCGGAATAACTTCCGTCAGAGGTGTCCGATTTTGATAATTCTTTTTGTATAATGATCAGTGGATCAAGACCTATCTAGAGAATATACACACTCATATGTGGAAATAATTTTGAATAAATTACAAAATTAGTTTTTTGTTGAAAAGTTTAAAAATTCATAACTATAGTAAGCTGCGACTTACAACAAAGTGTGATATATCAACAGATGCGCTGCGACGCACTCTATATAATAGACACAAAAAACTAAACCTAAAAGTTAATTTGGATTTTTAAGAGATTTAATTGTTGAAATTTCATAGCCCGCCGGGCCAGAAAATGAGATATATTTTAACTGTTGCTTTAATAATAATGTCTCAAGGTTGCCACGCAATATGTCAGACTGTTTATTGAGACGCAGTCCATGTAATGACATATATGTAAATCCTCCGGGGGAGGTGCGTTTAATTTAATAATTAAAAAACTGTAATATATGTAGTAGAAATAAGCGGCCGAAACGCGCCATTTGTATGCAAACTGTAACTTGTTTTAATTGGCTTCGAGGCCGGGGCCTCCTGGTCCCGGCCGAGGGTATAAATATCGCATTCAAGGCGGACCGGCCTTCAGTCTGGTTTAAAACGCCGTGGCAAACCCTTCACGTGTGTTTCATTTACTTACCCGACTACCTCCTACGATTTTGCTGCCTGCTGACATCGCTCGCTCTCGAGCTCGAGCCGAACTACGTCATCAAGATCTGCTGTTGCTGCCTGCTAACGCCGAGCGCTCTCGCTTCACGCCCGGTACTTGCTATCGGCGGCGATCGCCTTGCGGTGTGCTGACACGGAGCGGACATTCACGCTCGGTACCTACTGCTTCTGCGGTGTGCTGACTCTGAGCGGACGTTCACGCTCGGTACCTACTGCTTCTGCGGAGTGCTGATCGCTGGCGCTGATTTTGCCAAGCTAAGTATTTCTTCGCAGTTCAACCGTCTTTTTTAAGACGATTATTCTTGACGACCTCGTCGAGTTTAGACATTTTGCTCGAAGCAAATTCTTTTGCTGTCGCCTCTGGTGCACATTCCCGTGTACTAATATCGCTCTTTTTCCAGCTGCTCACACGGTGCGCCCGTACTGTGTGAGACATCCCGAAGGCTTCTGAAGCGGAATCAGCGGACCGCACCTTTGTTGCCTGTTCTGTGCGGAACAGCGTGGGCTGAAAAAAAAGAGTCAACCATGAAAGGTTCATGGAAACAATTTTGTAAATTGCGATGAAACTCCAGAAACTATCACAATTGATATAGTCCGCCTAATGAATGAACTAAACTTAGATGTTACTAATAAGGATGTTAATGAGATGATAAAATCTCATTCAGAACCTCTAACAAATTAATATTTAATTGAGCAACAGGAGTATGAAAATGAAATATATATTGAAAGTGAAGAAGAAGAAGCTGATCAAATCATCAAGACTTTAACAATGAAAAATATGAATGAAGCCTTCATACATCTTGACAATTTTTTAAATATTATTGAAGATTGTGATCCCAATGGAGAACGCATATCTCGAGTGTGTAGGCTGATCAATAAAGGCATATCATGTTTTAAAATACTATGTATATGAAGAAAAGAGAAAGAAGAGTGGCAAACAATTAGCTCTTGATAACTTTTTAAGGGAAACACCCGCAAACCCCACTTAAACATGTCTCTTAAACCACTTTAACGCCTCTTAAACATCATATATTTACTTGATAAATAAATATTTTTAAATACATACAATTTTTTTTTTTACTTCCCTCTACTTTCGAACATTCAACATTCGCACACATTTCAGGAACCAATTATGTGCGAAAGTTGAGGTCCGCCTGTAATAAGATTGTTTGGAAATGCCTAAATATAAGTTACAGAAACCAAAGGATGAGGAAGAACAATTTTAATGTGAAGGGTTGAAAGGTTAGAGCATATTGTGCATTGCATAATCGAAAGCGACTGAATTTGAAAAGTATAAGAAGTTTGGGGGTTTTTGGTTTAGGATGATATGTGACGTGACGGATTTGGAGAAACTGCTTTTAAGGATCACCAAGTCATAGAATGCTTAATGATTTTATTATCTATATTATAAAACAGTTACAAGTTATACATAAGTACGATTACAAGACAATGATAGATAATCAAAGGGCGAGAGCCTCCGGCCTACGCAGGGGAGTCCTGGAAGACTGACATGCCTGTATAGGGCGTTTGCTGCTCTTTATACAGTTTGCCGAACAAAGAACTTTCTAGAAGTGTAGCTGTGTATGTGGATGAATTTTCAGAGTTGCTGACGGTGCAATGACCTGTAGAGGGCTCGTGTACCCTGCTTGTGCCTCAATCTGCTCATGCGGCATTTTTATCACGTATGTGTGTGTGGCCTAGATTGATGGTTTATGTATTGTGGTATGAAATGCTACAGAAGAAATGAGTTAATAGAAACACGGGAATAGGATTGGGGGGGAAAAGATGAGGAGGTTAGAGTCAGAGGAGATGTGGAGGAAGAGGAAATGAGATGCAGCAAATGATTGGCCAAAGTCAATTTAGTAATGATGATTTAATTCAGTTAGTTGAGTAGTACTAGAATAAAGTATGTACACACAATGTAGGATTCAGTGCGGTAAGACCAATATTTAAGAGGTCAATACCGATACAATTAACATTGAATGCCTTGCACGTGCGAAGTAAATAACTATTTTGAGTATAGGATGTTCTATTTCTAGGAATGTGGAAGAGAACATTCATTCTGAAAAATTTAAAGAATTATTATAAAAAACACATTGCAGCATTATAAAGTTCACTAACTTTTGTCATCACAGGCAACCGTGTGAAAACTTTTGTCGGGACGATATTGCCAACAAGAATCGCTACAGCTTTTTAGAAGACATTGGAAGCAAAGGAGATGACACTGACAATGAAAAAAAACCACGACAGGTCTACGGGCAATACAAAGAGATCTTTAATTGTAAGGATGAAAATGATGGTTCAGATGGTTCATATGGCTCAGGTTGCAATTATTTAAAACCAGTTTTATTAACATTGCTATTTGCTTTTTTATTGTTTAATTTTTACTAATGACCTTTTATCTACTTCCGTCTGTCCAGTTCTCTATTTGAATGACAGTACATTTGTCCGTAGGGGAGAATCCTGCAACACAACACACATCAACGAAAAATACCGCTTGCGCTGCAAAAATTCACGATGATTTAAAACCAATTTCTGTAATCTTGCTGCATGTTACACTTTTATTGCTATTCAATCAATTATTATTTATATCCATCTGTCCCCTTTTGTAAGCCCAGGCAAACAAAATGGTTGTTTCAACTCTTCCTTTGATGTCAAACCAGACCTGGGATATTTTGAATATTCCCAACAAACGGGAGAATCAATCGTATCATAATTCAAATTTTAAAATAATTTGCAAATATCAAATTCTGAAGGTCTGGTAAACACTTATTTTCATTTAAGAAAGACAATCGAATTTTTATTATTTACAGTCAACAATCAATTAAATTTTTTAGCGTGATCAGCAATGACGAAGTATTTTGATGTTTTAAAGCACGTTGAGTATGTGTCAATTGTTAATTTCAAACCTAACTAGTCGGGATCCCTACAGTGCACCTGAGATAATTTGTTACGTATCGCACATACAAATACAAACGAGAATGGTATTTATTATATTTGTACATACAAATAACAAATATCTCAGTAACGCACTGTAAGGGTCACAACTAGGTCTGAACTAAGCAATATTGCTTTTTCTGTATCTTTACAGTTATGTATAATGTTGTAATGCTGCCAATTTCGACTTTTTATGTTTGGCAGATTTGAAATTGAATTAGGATAGTTGATGATTTTAATACTCAATGAAGACAATCTCAAAAATTGTTATTTTTGTGGTGAGATGTATCAGCTTTTAGTTATAATTCATAGAACATATCGACAGTCCCAACGTGTACTGTTGAATCTGCAAAAAATCTATTTTCGTTTCACTATTTTTAAACATCCGATTTACTCTATATTTTCGGATAATGTTGAATGGTTTACTTTTCCTTTAATACATGCTTTGTTTAACATGAAAAATCTTTTTTTATTAACTTTGTCTGAAAATACAGAGTAAATTGAATATTTTATGAAAGTAAAACGGAAAAAGAATTTTTGCAGATTCGACGGTATACGTAAGGACCGTCGATATTATTCAATGATTTTATAATTTAGTTATGTGTACCATATAGAGTAAGACCCTGTTAATTTGAAACCCAACAATTCAAAATTTTTAAAACACCTAAGTCCCAGGTAAGTCTGTTAATTACATAGTTGATTAACCCGATACATAATTTTAAAATCACGGTAATACATATTTCAAAATAATTTTTAGACCCTTGCGCCATAAATCAGTACATTTTAAATCGCATAATTTAACACTTTTTTAACAAGTTGTAAAAAACTAATAATGCGTACGGCTTTTTGATCGCGCATACTCATGTAGAGTATCCTTTATGAAGGTATTTTGCGGTACCTCATGGTAGGAATACACTTGTGCCCATATTATGATGCACGCATGCTTTCTTCAGCTGGCTGCCTTGATACGCGCAGATAGTTTTAGTTTGCACTAATTCCTTTGCGCTAAAACCTCCTTTATGCATTTAAAATGGTTTTTCACTATTAAATTCTTAAATTCCTCTTTGGGTTATATGTTTATGTCGTTAAAATGTTTAATTTTCTTTTTATGTAGTTATTACTGACTTATTTTATTATTTCACATATATATTATATTTCTAATAACTATGCTGTGTGTTGGTCTGAGTTAGAAAAAAGGCAGAATCGAGTGCAGATTGAAGATGCCTTCCATAAATTCAAAGACAACTCCAAACATTTCCGATTACGGCCATCCAAACGTGACGTAATAGAAAAAGTACTTTAATTTTTTCGCATGTGAGAAAATGAAATATGTCAATATCCAATACTTTATCTCTTCTTCTTATTTTTCTTCTTTTTCAGCCTTCATCTCTCCACTGCTGGATACAGGTCTTTTCCATACCCTTCGCCTTCCAAATACTTTATATATAATAGAAATGTTGCGATCTTTCTTTTAGCGTAATAAATATTGCGATTTCGGAATGATAACTTGCAAAAATACAGACATTTCTCACAAAAGTAATGGATTTTTTTTCAAGACTTTTGGCAAATTGGCGAGTTCCGAATAATTTGAATCAATCAATGAATAATTTTGAATGTCCCTTGATTTCAAATTGATGATAAAATTGTGGCAAATAAGTATAATCTGGTTTTTAGATTAATATTTTTCCAACAATTGTTTTATGAAAGTAGTCAGATTTTTGTAAATACTTGTAAATAAAGTAAACTCTTTGTGGACAAATGCAATTTTTATTTTTATTTAGGATCAGGTCTGCAACAGGGTTTGCTTCTTTTCCAAAAAACTTCCCCAAGATTTAATTCATAATTCATTTTAAGAGAACCTTGTTCTCGTGGTCACCATAGTAATCTGGTGGTCGGCGGTTCGAGCCCCTTTCCAGGACACCAGCAAGTTAGTCCTATTTTCATACCGTATAGCTTACCACTACCAGAAGCGGTTTTGGTAGTGGTTTTGACTAAGTTAACTAACATTCTGTTATAATGTCTAACCACAAAGTTAATGCTTTAAATATTAATAATATTTTAAAAATAGTTATAATATTGATGCGACACATATTCCAAGTTCGCATCTCTATTAAAAAAAAATTCTTATCATCAAACATAATAATTTTATTGCCTGTCCGTCTGTCTGTCCCTGTAACTTGATGTAACATCCGTAATTTCATTTGAATTCACGGCTAAAAAATGATATTAAACAATGGGGCTTGAACCCCGGGCCACCAAACCCGAACTGGCCATTTAACGCATGTTGCTACGCATGTAGCAATGTGGAGTGCCAAAAAGATGCTATATATACTAGGGCTTAGCAAAGATGCAAACAAATATTCAGTCATTGTTGATGAGTTGCAGCTAGTTCAATTATAATGTGCATCCTCTCACTTCTGTATTTATTAAAAAATATCTTCAGACACCATTACGACTCCTACCGAGGTGACAGGATTGACAGCGAAGCAGCTTTACTGATGAACATTTTCAGCTCGTTAACTAACGTATGTAAATAAAATTCTGGTGATAATTTCCATCAAATAATAATTTATTTTCTTACAATAGGTTACAGTAAATCTTTTGCTTTTTGAATCTAAATAAAGTGTTACGCATGGGAACGCAACAGGCGGCCCCCAGTAGACGGCGATAATAACATAAAAACAATAAATAAAATGTGTATATTTGTGTGTCAAAGACAATGACTAATTACTATGAATGAACTCATAATCCCTAATGGGTGGTGAAAAGGTGTGGCCCGAAGGCTCATTAAGACGGCGGCCATCATAGATTGGGACGGACGAGGGTTTGGGGCAATCGCGATAATTTGCCGGGTGATCCCCCTGGCAGTTGCAGCACGCGGCTGGCTCATCTCGCGTCTTTTTTGGGCAGTCGGCCGTCCTGTGTTGCTGCAAGCACTTGACACAACGCGGTGTGTGGAAGCAATTGCGGCTGGAGTGCCCGAATGCCTGGCAGGCATAGCACTGAGTGCCATGTTTAAGATAGTTAGATTTGTATTTTTGCAAGGTGATCTTGCAAAAACACAGGACGGTCAACTGCTGGCGAAGCTGGCCCATGTCTATTTCCTGTTTAAAGTAAGCCAGGAATAGGGGCATGTCGGATTTTGGTGTCGTCATTTTGACGACCTTGTCTGCGGGGAAGCCTTGTCGTTGCAGGTCATCTGCAATTTCCTCGACCGCGATGTCGGGAAGGCCTCGGATCACCGTGCGCTTCAAACGCTCGGCGTCCGGTGTGAAAGTGTGATAGCCCGTGATGCCGTCCTCTGCGAGGCCGGCGATCAGGGCTTGATGGTCAGTAATGGTAGATGTTTGGACTGCCGCCGTGCCGCCCCTGGCGTACTTCATGGTGAAGGACGACTTAGTATGTTTCTTTAGAATTTCGTGAATCTGCCCGTGAGTGAAATTTTTTGTAGGCATTATAACCGGCGGAATGCGTGTTCGGCGCGGCGTATTGTTTTTGGCGGTGCGTGGAGTTGACGTGGTTTGGGTATCTATGAAATTGTCCCTGTCCTCGGGGAGTTCATCGTATTGATTATGAGTCGGAATCGGCGAAGTGGAGTTGGGCCGGGTCCGCTTCGCGGTATGCCGCGGCTTCGTCCATGGCGGAATTGCTGAAATTTGAGGCAGGGGCGGGAACCGGCCGTCTGAGGTCGACGGACCGGCGCCAGCTACGCTGGTTGAGGCGAGGACAGGAACGGTATATTGTCCTGGTGGCAATTCTGTGAACGTACCGTCCGCCTGACGTACATAAATGGCCTTTGCGGCGTGGGCCATATTGACCCTTAGTAAGGCTTTGAGCTTCCCCGACAGGGCCGGGGAGGCTTCTACTGAATTTATTTCGTTGTAAAAAATGTTTTTGTTGTTGTAGCTATCGGACTGTAAATCCTGTGATCCTTAAAAATGAATTTATCTTGCCAAATCGTAATAAATGGGCGGCTTCGGTACGGTATCGCCACCGTTCGGGGGCGTTGTAGACGAATGCGCAGCGCGCGGCGGGTTGAAATCGCGGTGGCGGCGGGAAATCGTATGCGCAATACTGTATATTTTGACAGCTTGTGGCATAGAATTAGACTGTTCGCCTCTAGAGACGAAGAGCGAATCTGCTAACTGCGCAATAGATTGGCAGGTAGCCGTCTGAAAGGGGGCCCGTAACAGCGTGCGCACCCCTCACGCGGCATCCAATACGGTGAAACTGGGTTTATGGACCACACGCCGGCGTCCCGTGGAGGGCGTCCGGGCCGTAATGCGAAAAAATTCGCGAGATAAATTTTTTTTTAAATGCACAAAACCTGGCATGCCGTATACCGTTGGATTCGGCATGTCATTTCCTGTCAGGATTCACTAAAAAATAAACAATCGGATTGGTTTTGAGGGAGATATATCGAGAGACAAGATTCGACCCTTTTGAGGCGAATTACGGTCGCTGACACATCCGGACACATTAGTCATAATCAAATTCATATGCGGATGTGTCAAGCGCCCAAATTGATATAATTTACACATATGTGCATCTCTCCGATCGAGAGAAATCTTAGATAGACCGGCCAAACGCACCGTCTAAAACGGCACGGTATTCCACGCGCCTGCGACTCTTTTCCGCGCGGATGCGAGTGGTCCATCACTCTCCGCTACTGCGCCATCTCAAGATGCATCTCCCCTCCAAGACTAATCCCATTTTGACCGTTAAAATCCCGTTATGTTTGTTTTTTGGTATAAATAAAGGAAGGTGAAATGGACCAGACAGTGTGAAATCTTCGCTTTTCTCGTGTATTTAACGGTCGTAATGTCCGTCACTCTGCCGGTTCAGTGCACCGCATTTGTATAGTCTGAACCTGTGTTTTTATTTAAAATCTCCTTTCTATTTAGTAAATGTGTTAAAAAGTGTAATAATATAAATTTTTGTAATTTTTTAAATTTTCTAAATATTTTAAATTTTTAAAATTATTTAATTTTTTAATTTTTAATTAATTAATTGTTAATTAAATTTCACAAAACTCGCGTGTCCGCGGCAAGGCGTCGGATCGTGCAACTTCCCTATTTACAAATCTGCTAAATCGTTGCCGTTTGCCATTTTGTGTGGAACATAAAGTATTCTCTCTGAGAAGGAAATAAAATAAAATGAATATCACGGGGTTGCGCCACCTTGACTTTTTCCAAATACCATCATTTTTTGCTTGAAACTCCCATTCACATTGCTGCCTTTGCTTTTGAAGAATTTCTTAATTTACTAACAATTTATTTTTAGTTTTACTAGTATTTCGCATGTACTTTTTTTATTTTATATATCATTTTATATATTTTTTATTCTATGTAAACAGTACGTCCTATTATATTGTATATATTATGTATTTTTTTTAAACTATCAACTGAAAATGTATCAAATGTAGGCAAAATACTAGAACAACCAAAACTGACCTGTTTTTTAGTTACGTTGATGTAGTGATCATTACGCTACTCTACGCAGGAGGGATCGAAATTCTGACTATTTTTAAGCAATATGAAGTGGGAAATAATGTACTGTCTACAATGAATTATATATATATAAATATAAAAAAAATTATATATATAAATTACAGAATTTATAACACTATAGCGGCTGCAGTTCCTCGGGCATGGCGTGAAGCCGTATTTGTTTCTCCACCATCAGGTCCACCAGCTCGGAGAACTCGGGTGGGATGTGGATACAGCCCAGGCGGTATAATCCCTGGAAATAATTAACAAAAGTCACAACCAGGGCAGAACAGACTTAGATAAAAATATTGAAGTTAATCAATACAATAAAAATCAAACGTTTTCTTAGATCTATATTTAATTTCGCCAAATAAATGGACGATTGTTTCAGCTATCTAGATCATTATCAACTAATAAAAACAATCGAACAATATTGGCCTAGACAGCCTAAATGATTGTCCGTTTATTTGGAGAAATTAAATATAGAACCAATAAAATCATTTTTGATTTTTATTGTATTAGCAATGGAGTTCTATAATATGAATACTGTGCACCGACCAGCAAATAGACATAAACTAACGGAAATTTCTTGATACACAATGTGATTCCACGGCTGGTTTCACTATGTTTGATTTGTTTTAAAAAATTAATACAGCCTTGTAATTTTCAATCAAATATAAAAAGATCAACGAAATACTCTTAAAAAATATTATGTCCTAGCAAATAAGTCGCGCTTTTATTACAAAGTGCCGTTTTTACTTGAAGTGACTAATAAAGAAGAATAAATACATAAACTGCATTATAAATGTATCTTAAATATATGCGAGGGGGACCTACTTCCGCCGTGTCCCAGTCCCCTCGCATAAAGAAGGGGTTTATTTCAATTCTACAACTTTATACTCTGTGAATACCGTCTGTACTAAGAAAATAAAAGAAACAATGTTATTAAAACCAATAACCAAAATAATAAAAATGGAAACAACTAAGTAGGTATGTAGTAATGATCTGGATATGCCTGTTTTAAAAGCGGCTAACCTTATCCCATGGACACTCATCCAACGCTTGGTAAAGAACCTTCTTGGCGGTGTTGAGCGACTGCTGCGTATGTTTGGCCACGAATGTGAGGTACATCTTCCACAAGAGTGCGCAGCGACTGAGGCCTGGACGACGGCTGAGATTCTGGAAGACGGTCAGCAGTCGATTGACATGACCAGGCTGCCAAAAGTCCTCGTAGAATGGAACTAGAAATACAAATGAGTATTAATAATGCGCTCAATGTTCGTGATTAGCTTTATTTTTAAAAGATTATTTATTATTACCTTCCTTTTGATAGAGGTGTACGAAATTACGGATCAAAAACGAAACGGCCAGGGACTGCGAGGGTTTGTCAGTGGTGGTGAGTGCGTTGAGCAGCCTCCACCTGCCGACGGGCCCGCCCTGCGTCCAGGCTGCGGCGCACCGCCAGGTAATGTTGGCATTGTTGGGAAACTCATCCATAGCCTGGCTCAGGATCTTGCTTTCCGTCAGAAGATTCTCCTTGTTGCCCTCTGGAGAAGTGCTGATGTTGGATTGCGCGATGCTGATAAACCACTCGAGAATGTTTTCTCTCAGCCACAATTGCCTGAAAATTAAAAAAATAAAACTGACAACTGAACAATATACACTCATCCCTCGATTTCGGCTGTAGATACAATCCAGGAAATTCCGGAAAAAGCGAAACTGCGTAAATCGACGCCTAGAATACCTACAAAAAAGTGTAAGATAGGTTCTAAAAAATTATAATTAAATCGAAACATAGATTTCATATATATAAAAGGGAGAGGTTCCAAACAGAAAGAGTAAAACTTCAACAGGCCAGGAGGCCCAGTTACAGAAACAAAATACATCACAAAACACCTAGGCTTGAGTAAATCACATAGATTAAATTGTGACCATACCGGGAATCGAACCCAGAATCCTCGGTATGGGAAGCCAGTGTCGTACCCACTGTATCATCATTTAGTAATCCTGGTGAGGCATTTACAATATTATGAGCTTGGCATCTAAATAAATAATGTGGAACTAAATTCCACTGGAATCCCGATTTTTATGTTTGTAATTTCTACATTATCTTTCCTCCTCGTCTTATCAACTTCCACAATGTTTTTGATATCTGAAATATCTTAATTCTAGATCATACTCAGAATCACTATTGTTATCCTCTTCCGATGAATCAAACAACTTCTCATACATGTGCATTCTTTTTTTAAAAGACAAAATCTTCAAAAAATACATATTACATAAACTTATATAGTGTGCATCGGCAACAATGAAGAAAGGTAAGGTGCGACTGAAACACACAATAATGCGCTCTGATAAACAAACCATCAATAGCGAAAAAATCTAAGATGCGGTTAGTGCGTCATGTCTGCTATTATCTAATAAGGGGAATTACCTTATAGAATATTCCTGATGGTTTAAGGAAAAACTTCTTTTTTTTCTACTTTTGACTGTCTTACTACACATAATCATTTTATTGTCTTTGGGTGTTGCATTCTCATTCTATTTATGAGGATTCACACAACCACGACAATCACACAATCCGTTTTCATTTTTTACAAAAGATTACTGTAATCCAAGTTGATACAACCGGCCCTTAGTGCATGTGTACCTGGTGAAAATACAAAACATCTAACAGATAATATTAAATTTATCAAAGTGGTTTGTACAAAGTTTTTTTTTTTTTTAATAAATAATTGTCCCTTTTTTATTTGGTGGAAAGAATGAAAAAAGGGTCGCTCAGATGGCTTGGCGAATAAATGAAAGAGAATGGTAAGAAAGATATTTGACACAAGTGTTGCGGCACCAGAAAGAGAGGACGACTGCGGAAGACGTGGCATGACCAGAATAACCAAATTAAATAGATACTAGAGGATGGACCTGTTAGGAGCCTCAACAATCGTCGAACTTGTGTGCGAAAATTATGAATGTGGATGAGGCGAGAGTTGTCTGTCAGAACAGAAGAGCGTGGCGTTCTATCCTCTGCCTATCCCCGCGGACAAATGGCGTGATGATACGTTAATACATCCAAGCACAAAGTTAACATAAAAAATATGTCAATTTATTGAATAAAAAAAATAATACAAAAATGACAAGATATCCTTAACACTTACCGTTTAGAATCAGCTGCTTTATTTTCAACCTTCTGTACAAAGGTAGCCGCGTTGAGTTTCTTATAAAACCTTTGCAACGCATCATTGCTCTGCGTGAGATACACAAGCCAGCCGTGGCAGCAGATCCAGTCAGCCGTCACGTCAGGTACCATGTGCTCAGAGAGGAGCATTTCACGTTCAAAGTTCGTGACAGCCAGGAGCAACGTATCCGTGTGATCGGCGAACTGGAAGAAACGAAAAGCGGTTCAACCGGAGTTTAATGCACTAGCAACTTACACACTGCGGGCTTTTTTCATCTTTATAATTACATAGTACAGTTGCTGGATCCAACACATTACTGAAATAAAGTAAAGATAGAGATTTTTATACTCTTCGAAACTCAAATGGCAAAATATAAAATTACAATTAAACTTAGCTAGCCCAATTTAATGGTAGGTAGTTATTTATTATTTTAAAGCTGCGGCAGTTTTAATTGCTTTTAAAGCAAAGTGTCTACAGATTGGTACAAAATATTAAATATTTACCATTTGCACAGCCTCTTCGATAGATTGATCGCTGCAGGGAGTCAGCAGGTTGGTAGGCAGGGGCTGGCTGGTGGCTAGCGAGACGAGAACATTTATACATTTCAAAATGTTCTCGACACTGTGAGCCCCGGACAATAACATTTCCACAAGAGACCTGCAACAATAATGCAGTTCTCCAATCAAATTTTAAAATAGAAATAAACATATTTTTATTAGCCCATACACGCCAAAAATTACACTTCAAGTATTGTATAGCACACATACAAATAGTTATCACACAAATACATAAAATTTCTATCAAAAAGTTTTTTATACCTCGATAGATGAACCCGAGCAATACTTTTATCGCAGGGTGTGGCCCTGACGGAAGTTTCCATAACGGCTATTCCCCGAGGCAGTCCAAAAACTTGACCTTCAAAGGCGGCGAATTCTCCATATAGCAAAACATTGTCGCGGTGACACTTCAACACGTCTTTGACAGACTTCCTCACCACTGCAAAGGCTGACTTCTGACTGGTGGTGTCCTTCCATCTGTAACATTACATAATGAGTTGAGGCAAATCAGGTATAACGCAATCCCAGCAACACTACTAACAGTATCGACAAATGAAAACAAAACAAAAAAAAATTCCTTACCTTACGGATGTCAGTATACAACGCTGTAATCTGATCCACCAGATAAGCAGGGCAGTCGCTTCAGGTCCGCTGAACCAAGTAGCTGAATGTAACATTAACTTACTGACGAAGTTATAGTAATCTAGAATATATATAAAAACATTTGAATCATCACCAGAACATTGCACCGTCAATAGAGCTCTAAGCAATTAGGCTACAATGCCCTGTACAGAAGTCGTTAAATTTCATCTATATGTGTTTGCTAAGTTAGACATCAATTTTTCCCACTGGAAGTAACCGTCTGACAGTGTTTTGGAAGTTACAAGGTGGCTCCAGTTGATTGTATTAATAGAAGACAATCAATTATCTAAATTTGATTGAATTATCAATTCAGAAATACTGTTACTTCACAAATAAAATGTGATTTCATTACAAATTAACAACATTTTTCAGTATTATATTTTTACCGTGTCCGATCCGTCAAAAGCAGAAGAAATGTTATTACACATCGAAAACATTGTAATTAATATTTCTTCGATGATAACTAATATATTTTCATATTTTTAATACTTACATCCAGTAACCTCAAAATAATTGGGTTCCTCACTAAAATCCTTGATTATTGTGGCCAAGATTTTGATCTGAACAGGATCAACATTACCGACGCCACTTATAATAGAATAAATGAACGGAAGACTGGCTTCTATGTTGTCCAATTCCCAATCTATTGTCGCTTCATTCGGAGTCAATGCTGTCAGCATCGTGTGTCTTGTTGGAAGCGGAGGAACTTTATATAGCCTGTAAAGATTAAATATGCGCGTGACAAATCTATCGTATTTATTAAGAAAATTATTGTAACAACATTACGCTGAATGGGTTTTACCTTAAAATGTTGACAACAAGTGCAAACTGGTGTGTTCTTTGGGTAACTGGCTTGATGTAGTCCGCCAGGTTGGTTGAGAAGACAATTCTCTGAGGATCATCAGCCTCCGAGGACACCGGCAGCCAGTGCTCCCGGGCACGGAGGGTCTCCACTCGAGTCCAAACAGAATGCAATGGCAGACCGCTCGATATTATCTACAAAATGTACAGTGAATTTACTATTTTATACACTTTATTATAGCTATGGGTATAAAAAAAATTGTAACATACTTAAGGTTTTTGAAATGTAAAAAATATGTACAAACAGATCTATAGTCAATGCTGGCAAAATTTTCCTTAGCCAGGTTCACCATGTGCAAGTGTCTCTGGCCAGATTTGCCGCTTGTTATACTTTTAGTAGACTAAAAGGGGAAACGGCGTGATGGTAAGTAAGTAAGTAAGTAAGTAAGTAGCTACTGACAAGTGAGAAGTTTTTAGTATGAACCTAAGCGATTTAAGTAACGTGCATCAGAAAATGAGAGACAAGTTATTCAAGAGTGATAATTAGTGTGAATTTAAGAACAGCGCTTAATAAATGTTTAAATAGTTTTTAATGTTTCAGTAGCCTCCCACAGCCACGATCCTGTAACAACTCATTTAGTTCTAATAAACTATATAAAATACAGTAAAACCCTGTTAATTCGAACCCCGATAATTCGAAATTTGCCATAATTCGAAATTTTTTAAATTTGCAAGTCCCAAAATGTGAATTTCATAGTAAATTAACCCTGATAAATTGAAAACCCCGATAATTCGTAATTCGAAATATTTTTTAGCCCCTTGCGCCATAAATCAATACATTTTATTTCACGTAATTCGAAATTTTTGAATTTTGACAAAATTGAAAAAATATTTCGATTTTTTTCACAAGTAACAACAAAAAATATGTCAATATTGGGTACTTTGAAATGTCGCTAACTTTGTCTTAGCATAATAAACGTTGCGTTTTCGAAATGATTTCTTGAAATATGAAAAACAGACATTTTTCACAAAATTAATGGCTTTTTCGTAAGTTTTATGATTCTTGGCGTATTTCGCAATCAATTCACGGTACCTTATGGAATGCCCCTTTTCTATACAAATTGTGTTGCGATCCCTAAAATTGGGGAATCCTGTGTGTGCTTTCTTCAGTTGACTGCCTTGATATGCGCGGATAGTTTAGTTTGCGGCGTTTGCGCTAATTCTCATACCTAAACGCATTTTAAATTGATTGTCATGTTTCTAAATTTGTCTTTGTTCGATTTTTTTTCTATCGATCAATTTTTTCCCTAATAACTGTGTTTGTGTTATTAAAATGTTTAATTTTCTTTATAAGATGTTATTAGTGACTTATCTTATTGTTGGTTTGAGCCGGAAAAAAGGCGGAATCAAAAATTAAACTCGTGTGAAAATTGAAGAAGCGTTCCATAAATTCAAGTATAACATAACATTTTTGAATATGGCCATCCATCCAGACGTGACGGAAATGGAAAAAAAGATTTTTTCGCGAGTGAGAACACCAAATATGTCAAAATTTATTTATTTATTTGTTTACGCCCATTAGGCTTTTACATAAAGAGTATAAAATAAATTTCAAAAAGCACATACATTAAACAATATCTGTATAGCACCAAAACATGAGTATAAAAGTTAAAAATATAAAGTAAATAGCGGCAATGTGTATAGGCTTTTACCTAAAAATATAACATAAAATTAAAAAGAACAAACATTAAACAATATAAGTTATAAGTAGCGAAATATGAAGTTTCAGGAATAGCACCAAATCATGAGTATAAAAATTAAAAATGTAGAGTAGGTAACGAGCAGCAATGCGTATAGGCTTTTACATAAAAAAATATATCATAAAATTAAAAAGAACATACATTAAACAATATAAGTTACAAGTAGCAAATTATTAAAAGTATCAGGAATAGCACCAAAACATGAGTACAGAAATTAAAAATATAAAGTACAAAGCGGCAATGTGTACGAAAAATATATATTACCCACCATTACATATTAACAGCTGAAGTCAGTAACGAAGCAGTATTGCCTCTTTAAGTGTAAACTTTACTTTCTCCAGACTGTCGACGAAAATGTCAATCATGCAACCATATTCATTACAAGTTCCCAATATTCTGTGTATCACAGAATTTGATTGATAATTAGTATTGCAATTGTTGCGATGGAATGTGACAATTTGTCGAGTTCTATGTGTGGAAGGGATATTATAATCGATACATGCTACAAGGTCAGGGCTGTCCAACATATTGTTTACAATTTTGTAATGTATTGTAATGTCGTGATCTTTGCATTAACATAATAAATATTGCATTTTCAAGGTGATTTCTTTAAATATAAGCATAAATTTAACAAAATTAATGTTTTTTTTCGAGTGTTTAATGTTTTTGGCAAGTTTCAAAATAATTATTTTTTTATACCTGAAATTTCGAATTAACGGGGGGCCCCTATAATTCGAAATATATTTTTCGGGTCCCTTGAATTTCAAATTAATGAGGTTGTAGTAAAACACATAGTTTCTGATAACTTTTTGCTGCTGATGAGTTGATATTGCAGTTGACTTGGAGCATGGATCACTTGGATCCGCAGGTGACATACAACATAGCAGGAATAAAAAACACTAAATTCTAATACAAAATTACCTTTGTTTCTTCAGTCATCAGAGAATTTTCATCAATTTTAGGAAGAATAGAATCCAAAGAGTGCGCTTCATCAATCCCTGAAGCTGCAAGATTCATTTCCATATTCATTTTCACCAGCATCCACAGCTGCTCCCACATTGCAGCCTGACGGAGGAACAAGCCCAGGCGATACGTCACATCTGGAAAATTAATTTTAAACATACTACAGTGAGCCCTACAGTTTTTAGTAAATTAAAATGCAAAACAATCTACACATTTGTCTACTTGTTCTTATACAATACTTTTTATATGTATGTTCTATGAATACAATTACTGGATTTTGTTGATCATTAATTAAGATAAAAGTCTCACAGCGACCGAGCTGCTATTTAAGTGGGAAAGGGGTATGGAAGTCTTTGTAGGATGTAGAATCTCATATATTCATTAAAAATAATATTACTTAATACTCCACTTTAAAAATATAGAAGTATCATTACCAACTGTGACATCTATGTGTAATATGTCAAGGAAAATATTCATTTTCGATGGATACAACATACTCCCCTCAGATATTTAAAAGAAGATAAATAAAGAACATACATATATACAACATTCAAAAATTTGATAATGTGTGAATGTTCTTGGGGTGGAATCGGTGTATGTTGCATTGTAAAGTGATCACTTAAGCCAGCTAATACAGATCATAAGTCCTGTTGCCACACTACGAAGACTTCCATATATGTTTCCCATAAAAATAGCTTCGTCTCTGTGAGACTTCTACAATTTATCATAATTAGTAAAATACATAATTTTGGTTGGACCGTCCCTGTCTCACTAGAATAATCTGTGCTGAAACAGGTTACAGTTTAGTATTTTTGTACAAGTATCCTCACACTAAAAAACAAATACATTAATTAGAAAAGAAATTATTAGGTCCTTACATATGAAATTGGCGTTTAGTATGGGAGGAACATAAAGCCGATTTTTTTTTATTATAATATATTATTTAATCAAAGTATGTACCATTGCTATCTATGCACTTTTGCCATCTCATAGGTAGTTCATCGATCCCTTTACTAAAAAAACCATTCGGACGGGAATCAATAAAATCTTTGAAGGCGGTTTGGACTGCCCCATCGGAGTTGAATTTTTTCCTTTGCAAGAAGTTATCCAAATTTCGAAAAAAATGGTAATCTGTTGGGGCAAGGTCCGGAGAGTACGGTGGATGTCTTAGACATTCCAATTGAAGCTCCTCTAATTTGGTAGCCGTCTGTTGTGCAGTGTGTGGTCTAGCGTTATCATGAAGCAGCAGTGGCCTAGAGCGATTAACCAGCCTCGGTTGTTTAGCAGCTAGCTTTTCCATCATGGTTTGCAGTTGCTGACAATAGACATCTGCCGTAATCGTCTGGCCAGATTTAAGAAAGCTGTAGTGAACGACACCAGCACTAGTCCACCAAACGCTCACAAGTAACTTTTTTGGAGTCAATTTTCGCTTGGGGCATGGTTTGGCTGGTTCGGCAGGATTCAGCCATTGCGATGAGCGCTTCCGATTATCGTACAGGATCCACTTTTCATCACAGGTAATGATTCGATTTAAAATCCCTTCATTATTGTGCCGGTTGAGTAATGCAACGCAGCAGTCAACGCGCGTTTGTTGATTTGCTTCACTCAATTCGTGAGGTACCCACCTTTCAAGCTTTTTCACCTTACCAATTTGCTTCAAGTGGATTAAAACAGTTTTATTTTATTTTACTAACACCGCAGCCTGCAGCTAACTCGGATGCGGTTTGCGATGGATCCGCTTCCACAATAGCCTTCAATTCTTCATTATCAACTTTGGTCTCCGGCCGTCCACGGGGCTTGTTCTGCAGGTCGAAATTTCCAGAACGAAAACGTTGGAACCAAAAACGCACTGTGTTTTCTTTTGCGGCACCGTCGCCATACACATCATTAATCCTTCGAGCCGTTTCTGCAGCACTGGTGCCACGGTGGAACTCGTACTCGTAAATAACGCGATATTTCAAGTTTTTCATTTTGTAAACTGAATGACACAAAGAAAAAAACAATTGAGGAAAAAACAAATGAATTATAATTTTCAAAACACAAATACATGAGTAAATAGCTGTATAAATTTGGATTAGAAATTCCTTACCAAAGAGAAGATATTTGAGATCAAGTTTGCCAGTACGGCAAAACGTCAATTTCATATGTAAGGACCTAATATTAATTTATGTGAGATGTAGAGAACATTTAATCCTTACCCACGTGCGATTTCTGATACTTCTCCCCCTGCACCTTGATGAGTCCTTTTATAGCCGCCGTGTACATCTCCTTCACCGACGGCACAGAGCACAGGGCCATAGAACACTGCACCGCATCCACATACCAAAACCAAACTCTCGTCAATAATGTGGTATTCAAATCTGTAAGGATAACAGATCTCAGTATGACAAATCTTTTAGTATCGATTTACCATCATTGACCCAACACTGATCGACTCTGCGCTTGTTCGGTCAAGCAGTAAGACACCTAAAGATCTAGTGAAGCATCAACCAACTGTTCCACACAAAATGGCGAACGGCAACGATTTAGTAGATTTGTAAAATAGGGAAGTTGCACGATCCGACGCCTTGCCACGGACACGCGAGTTTTGTGATATTTTAATCAATAATTAAATAATTAAAAAATTTAAAAATTTAAAAAATTTAAAAATTTAAAATATTTAGAATATTTGAAAAATTACAAAATTTATATTACTACACTTTTACCACATTTTACTAAATAGGAAAGAGATTTTAAATAAAAACACAGGTTCAGACTATACAAAAACGGTGCACTGAACCGGCAGAGTGACGGACATTACGACCGATAAAAGCACAAGAAAAGCGAGGATTTCACACTGCCTGGTCCATTTCACCTTCCTTTATTTATACCAAAAAACAAACATAACGGGATTTTAACGGTCATAATGGGATTAGCCTTGGAGGGGAGATAAATCTTGAGATGGCGCAGTAGCGGAGAGTGCTGGACCACTCGCATCCGCGCGGAAAAGAGTCGCAGGCGCGTGCAATACCGTGCCGCTGTAGTGCTTAGACGGTGTAGTGCGTTTGGCCCGTCTATCTAAGATTTCTCTCGATCGGAGAGACGTACATATGTACAAATTATATCAATTTGGGCGCTTGACACATCCGCATATGAATTTGATTATGACTAATGTGTCCGGATGTGTCAGCGACCGTAATTCGCCTCAAAAGGGCCGAATCTTATCTCTCGATATATCTCCCTCAAAACCAATCCGATTGTTTATTTTTTAGTGAATCCTGACAGGAAATGACATGCCGAATCCAACGGTATACGACATGCCAGGTTTTGTGCATTTTTTTAAAAATTCATCTCGCGAATTTTATCGCATTACGGCCCGGACGCCCTTCACGGGACGCCGGCGTGTGGTCCATAAACCCAGCTTCACCGTATTGGATGCCGCGTGAGGGGTGCGCACGCTGTTTCGGGCCCCCTTTCAGACGGCTACCTGCCAATCTATTGCGCAGTTAGTAAAAGAAATGTAAAAAAAAAATGTTTTTTAATGTTATTTGTAATCCGCGAGATCGTCGTCATCTTCCAAAATTGAGATGCGCGTCTCGCGGGTTTTCTATATGCACAATCCCTGTTATCTCCCGTCAGCATTCAGAATTAATAAGACCGCCAAAACCCAGTCAGTTTATTTTCCAAAAAACACAGAATAAAAATATAAGAAATACTTAATTCTAACAAAAACATATAAATTATACAAAAAGTACTTAATCTAACAAAAACATATAAATTATACAAAAGGTACTTAATCTAACAAAAAGGAAAAATACAAGTTCGCAAATGATTTGGGGCCCCAAAGAAAAAATATATTATTCACAAAATTATCAGATTATTAGTTATCAGATTATTAAAATTATCATTGTCCTTTGACACACAAATATACACATTTTTGTTTATTGTTTTTATGTCATTATCGCCGTCTACTGGGGGCCGCCTGTTGCGTTCCCATGCGTAACACCAACGAAACCACTAAATTTGTGTCCACATTTCGAGTATTAAGATAAACAAATTTAATAGTAATCTCATTACTGAAAAAATGGATTTAGATTATTCATTGCTGAACAGTCTAGTGATATCCAGTTCTAAATGTGAGAAATATCTCCCTTAGACAAAAATGTTTCATATTTAGTAAAATTACGAGAAAAAAGGGTTGCATGTTAAACCGTTCCCAGAAAGACCGTGTTTTTTCCTATATATTTGTTCCTCTATGGCGTCTACAAGGAGACTAAATAGTGAACAACTTATATATTGTATCGCACTCCCAAATCTACAGAATATTGCTAAATGTACTAATACATTTAATATTCTTGGTTAAAACAATTTCGTGAGACTTCCCAAATGAGAACGTCCATTTTAAAAATGATATTTAATGTAATAAATGTATGTAATATTAGTTCAATAGCCATATTTACAGGATTGATTGGGAAGGGCTAAGACCCCCTGAACCCTGACTGAATAATGGGCCTAACGAGAATTAATGTATAAGCAGTGGAAACATAATTTGAAATATGTCTTACTCGGCATTAGAACCAAACTTTTCAGCATAGCTAAATACTGGTCATTGGGCATACTCTGCTCGGAAAGCGTCATCTTCTTGCTCAACAAATCCATGCTGTTGTAATTTTTCTCCAGAGCCTTGTCCAGTATGGACAGCTGCTTGGTGTGGCAGAGGTTTCTCGCAGCCGTCTCACTGCCGACTCGACCGTTGCAAATGTCAAATGCCATTCTGTCTTCCTGGAAGTCATGTGTTTATTTTCATGTTATTCTGCGAATTAATATGTTCCGCGTTCAAGTCCCGGTGGTGACTTTATTTTTGGGATAGAAAGATATACACATTTCTTTTACATATTCTGTCATACATTTTAATCTCTCTATACGTATTATGTACATATATATAATTGCTTTCATAATTTCCAAATTCTCCTGGCTGTTTATATGATCATAATAATAGACTGGTAGAAGCCTAAATCTTGTTTCAGAAAACCATTAACCTCTCATTATCATGTTATATAAAACCAATTAGATAAATCGCTTCAAAATTGAAAACAACTATAGGATATAGAAGACAGATCAACAGAAAAAGTGAGGGTATATAAGCAAAGGCAGCAATATTAGAAAAATATTTAAAATGTTTTGAATGCAATCATCAAGAATTACTAATTCGGAGTATACTGAATTCAAGATTTTGTAATATACAGCTCTATCCTTTCCAAAATCATGTTTCCAAATGAATATTAAAAACAAAGACAGCAATATCCACTTTAACCAAACAACCCCCAAGGAAGTATCACGTGACAAAAAGGTCGCTTCATACTAAAGTGAGAGTTGACGTCAATTTTAGACAGAAACACCATAGTAAAACCAGCAATATCCAATTATAAATAATCTGTATATTTTTTGTTTCATATAGAATTTTTACTCATCGCATTTATTCATATACATAGCTACAGAAGTTTTTATTATACTCCCTTTCTCATTTACTAGTGGAAATAGGTTTGGCACTAAACCTACGCGTTGGGCTCGAGTCGGGCGACACTACGAAAGCGAGTAATAAAAAATTTATAAAAATCCAAAATTATACTATAATTATTAATTTTTTTTAACGAAAATTTGTTAGATCTTCTTGATCGTCGCCACGAGTCTGCTTGCAAAGTTTCAGCTCAATTGGATCACGGGAAAAGGGTTAAAAATCGATAAAAAGTTTTTTCGTCAGACAAGCAACCAGACGCTACGAGTTAAAAGAAAGGGAGTAAAAATGGAAACTTGTTTCCTATATTTCGATTATTACATAAGCAGTAAATTTTTTTTTGCTTATTTTCGAAAAAAAATTACATACCTGTAATTTGACATACTTCAGCCACATTTCCACATCATAAGGATTGCCACTTAAGTATTTATTAAAGTAAGCGGTCTGATTCACGAGATCTTCCTCGATTCTAGAGTCGTTCCAGGTGATTCCGCTGTCTGTAATGTCTATGTACTCCTCCTCTTTTTTGGGCCGACCACTGCGTTTAGATTTCTTTACATCATTTTTTTTTTCGGTGGATATTTCCAAACGCGTATTGTAATACCTTTTTATTTTATCACTGTGCCTTTTGAAGTTTCTCTTTGCGTAATATCCCAAAACTGTTCCGAGATGGTTGTACCTAAAATGTCAATTAGTTCACTAACTGTCCATGTTATTTAAAATTGCAGTATTTGTCCATATTTTTATAAAGTAGTGATTCATCATTAGACCAAATATTTACAACAGGTGAAAATAGGACAACCCTCAACAATAATATGTATAATTGTATATTTTGGGGCAAAGTAACCACAACTCAGTTCCTAGATACCAAAAATACTTATATATAAAGTGGGTGGTACTTTTTTATCACCAATTTAATCTAAGACAACATATAAAAATTTAGAATTTTATTTGCGACATTAGGTAAACCTAGATTTTAGAAAACTTACTGAGGTCTTGCAGGATTGTACAAAGTCGATACTCGCAAATTACCATAATCTATCTTACTATCTACATAGTAGTTTTCATTGTGATTTATCACCAGATGGTATTTATACTTTTCGTTATTCTCATCTAGTTTTTGTTTCTTCTTGTCCTGCTTTCTCTTGGACTTGTGTTTCCTCTTCTTCGTCACTTTGGCCTCTTCTGTATCGCTCGAAGAATCATTTGATATAAGTTCAACTTTCTCCACAGGATTTAGGAGATCATCTTCTCTCGCTGGTGAAATAGAGCATTCATCATCATCATCATCCAAATTTAAAGTTTGCTTTTCAAATTCTGCAAGCAGAAAAAAACTGTGTTATTTACATTATAGGTAAGTACTAAAATATAATTACGAGTTAAAATAAAAAGTAGTGTTCCTCAAATAAACTTATTTCTAACAATATATGTCTGCTGCAGAAAGCCTTCTTGGCTTATGACAGTGAAAATAAGCCTAGCTGTTTCTAATACCTTCAACACTTATTCAATAAAATTTCATAATATTATTCTAAACACCTTTTTGTTCGGAGGATCTTTCTACCGTGTCGGCGTAAGCGGGAAAAAGAGACATCTTTACATCCACAATACAGGTCTATTAATAAATTGTTGAACTTATTGACAGCACAAAAACATAACAAAACCCGGCAAAATAGGCGAAAGTAAATTCCGAAGCATTCGCATTCAATATCGTTCAGTATTCGCTTATGTTAACCATAAACAACAACAATTTTGACATTTCTTTAATGGCCCTGTACACTTTGGCCGAGGTTGGCCCAATGTGAAGTTGGCCCAATGTGTAGAGGTGATTTTGGCGCAGGTTAGCGGAAGTTGGTGGAGGTTGGTCGAGCTTGGCATAGTTGTCGGTTTTTCGAGCACACATCAAAAGACAATGGCGTCCCTCAGCTGGCACCGGCCATTTTAAGTATAGTCCGTCTAACTTATCTGAAGAATGGCCAAATTTGGATTATCTACAGCTGACAGACCTTTGACAGACTTTGTTTACAGAGAGGTTCACGACTGTTACGATAGTTTTTTAAGAACATTTTAGATTGTCACCATGCCAAAAACCATTAAAAGCGGTGTTCGGGAAATAATCTTGAAAATGCACACGTTTTTTGAAGAGGAACAACGTCTAAAAGCCCCAATTGTACCGTTTGATTTTGTTCATAGACTTATTGCCGCCACTTCAGGTTAATGCTGCCATGCAATTATAATGATTTTTCCCATACATAGTTTTTTATTTACTATTATACAATTTCTTCAGGTATTTCTGAATCGGCAATTTACAAAATAGTTAAAGAAGGTAAAGTGGCCGTGGAAATGGGCATTAAAATATCTACACCCGGAAAAAAAGAACAAGGATAAGTGGAAAAATTGAATTAGAAGCCGTAAGATGAGAAAAGTTTTAGAACATATTTTATTCGATAATTTTTTACATAGAATTTTTATTATTTATACTTTTTATTACATAATTCATTAACGAGTTCATTTGTATAAACATCTTTTTTCAAAAATAAACTTTTTTATTTATGCACATTAAAGACTGGTTGCATCAACTTACTTTATAGCAATAGTTCATTTAAAACATAGATTTTTACGAGAGCAAGTTGTTTGATCGGTGGAAAATGCAAAATATCTATGCTTTGAACGAAAGATTACTATAAACCAAGTTGATACAACGGCCCTAAACCGATTGATATCCTTAGGTGTTACTGAGTTAAACATGGTGGTCATGATCATTATTAGGTATGAGACACCGAATAAAACCGGCGCCACACTGCGCGGATCTTCCGCCGCGTCTCTTCTGTCGTGGAACATCGCTACATTTCTTTCCATACAATATGCGCTTATTAAACACACTACGCGGATGATCGGTCGATCTATTTGCTTTGCCGATTTGGCGCAACGGAAAAAACGCGGCGGAAGATCTGCGTAATGTGGCGCCGGCCTAAAAGAATTATTATTGTTTGTTTTTTTCCTGAAAATTGTATTTTTCTTTGATTTTGAAAAACGCCATTGTGACGTTGTGTATTTTACGAATGTATATTTTTATAAATTTATTTGTACGTTAGTTTACATTTTTTGTTTTTTATCGTGTCGTATACTGCTTAATAACTTGTTTAAGAAAAAACGAATTTGCATAAAATTCCCTACAAATGAGATAAGTTTTAGACTGTGGGCAGTACCACAACGATTGGGACGCCCTCCTTTATTCTCCAGATAAGTTGGACGGACTATACATTCTCTTTTCTATGAGTTTTACTTCGTCAACGTCCGCCGGCTGAGTTGCAAGTCTCCATTTTCCAGTATCTGGTTAATCTGGTCATACCACGACTTCCGCGGTCGCCCTCTCTTTCTGGCGCCGTCAATACTTGCATTATATATCTTTCTTACCATTCTTTCCTCATTTATTCGCTCAACATATCCAAACCACCCGAGCGACCCTGTTTTAATTCTATGAATTATGCCAAGATCAACTTTACATTCATTCCTTATATCTTCATTCTTTGTTCTGTACAGGACCTTAAATGCCATAGGCTCGCCGAGCGCGAGGCATAAAAACAAACAATAATAGGTGTAACATTTGTGTGAACAATAATGTGATAATTAATTAATTAATTAATTAATAATAATGAGTGTTTATTCTAGGTTTATTCGATATCATTAGTTTATGCATATGAAATAATTTTATGAATGGAGATAGTGATTCATTTTAGAAATGGCGGTAGGCGGAGCGAGGACTTAATTGCCACCGCCGCCATCTTGTTTATTGTTCTCCACTAATGAGATTATAATGACCGATGGCGGGCGCCCCGCCACCCGCTACGGCGCCAGCGGGGGGTGGGGCCCACCCGCCATGCAGGTGTTTTGCTAATGACAGCCTTTGTGTGAATGAAAATTGTTTGTCATTCATTAATATTTTGTCATAAATATGTGTGATAAATTTGTCGCTCACATTTTGAGTAAATTTATGTGTAATGATGGTTCCTTCCGCGATTGACCGGAGAACAGTTTGAAATAAAAGTTTCCGTCGGTCTCGGCAATCGTGGAACCGGTTATTGTAAATGATTGTATTTTTGACCTTTATGTAAATTTTATAACTTATAATCTTATGTAACCTTCTTATGTAACTTTTCTTGTTTATTTCTTGTAATTTTGTGTAATTTTTATTTCTTGTAATTTCTTGTAACTTTTCTTGTTTATTACTTGTAATTTTGTGTAATTTTATTTCTTGTAATTTTATGTAACTTTTTCTTGTTTGTTGCTTGTAATTTTAATAAACGGGGGTTTGGCGGTCTTTTAATTTCGAAAACTGATGGGAGATAAAGGGTTTGGTTATTTAATCTAAAGATGAGCAGATTCCCTTGCCCAGGGCTGCTATTATAATTATTTAAACATATTTTTTATCATCTTTGGCAGTTAAATTAATAACTGCGCAATAGATTCCCTAGGTGGTCGTGCAGGTGGCCGAAGTTAACAGCATCTTCACCCGCCTGACACGGCCAATAGCCAGCGTCGGGTTTTATGGACCGCACGTTAACGGTACGTGGCGGGCCGGATGCTGCGTAACGCGCAAAACATCACCAAGATGAGTGATATTAAATTGAACCAAACCCGACATGTCGTATATCACCGCAATCGGCATGTCATTTCCTATTAGATTTCGTCATAAAAATTGATATTGGATTAGTCTGAGAGGAGATGCATCTTAAATTAGAAATCGCCCCTTTCAAGGCGATTTACGAACGCTGACACATTCAGGCGTACCTGTCATAATGTAGTTCACACGCGGATGTGTCAGGCGTTCATTTTTGTGTTTAAATGACAGATACACTACTTTTCTGTCGTGAGATATCTTTAAAAAACCGGCCGAAATTGGCCGCCGCTGCACGGTATCACAGCGGCTTTCGGGTCGACCCAGCGGAGATGCGCGCGGTCCACCACGGGCAGCCTCTGGGTGAAAGTAAGATGCATCTCCCCACTCTGGCTAATCCGATTTCAACCGTTAAATTCCCGTTATGTCTAGTTTTAGGGGTATAAATAAAGGATGGTTTCGTGGACGGGCATCCTCAGTTTTCGGAAACATTTTTTACCTAGTTACTCTGCCCGTTCGCGAAGCCGAATTTTGTGAAAAAACAGTGTTTAATTTCTGAATTTTCTAAGTGTTAGATTTTTTGTATTTTTGAATAATTTAAATTCTCTTTTTTGTAAAATTAAATTCATTCGTCTTCGCCTGTGGTAAAAATATTTACCACGGTGAATTTCTGATACCGCGAGGCGGAGACCCACCCTATTAGCCTATTTTTTAATTCCGAGCGAGCTTCCACATTTTTTTTGGGTTAAAAAATAGCGTCGAGATTGGTGCGCAGCGCTTGTGCGTACCATTTCGTGGTCCATCGATGCCGGATTTCCGTTTCCGTGTATAAAAATAAATTCACCATCGCATTCCGTGGGCAGCGGAATTTTCGGTAATTTTTCGTCGGAAAAAATAAATTTAAAATGTCGCGATCGTTGCGCTCGAATACGAACCGCGGGTCACCTGCCGACGAAGAAGACGCCTCTCGTCGTGAGGCATCATCAAGAGACGAGTCTGACGCACAATCGGAAGCTGAGGATCAGGACGCGTCACCTTCTGACGCGGCTAGCCAGAGCGCGGAGGTAAGAAGGCTGCGCAAAGAGCTACGCCAAAAAGACCGTCACTTCAGGAGGCAGTTAGACGAGATGCAGAGGCGGCAAGAAGAAATGTTCTCGAGGGCGCTGACAATAGCGGCAGCGGGAAAGGATCCCACGGAGGCAAGCGCAGGAGCGCTCGCCGCCGGCGCCGCTGCAACGGGCGCGGCGGCGCCCGGGGCCGCCGAGACAGTCGCCGCAAGCGACATCGTTACAGAAGATCCGGGGCGCATGAATGCGCCTACTACTTGCCGACAAAATGCCCCCGACGGCGCCGACAATCCTACGTTAGGCGACTGGATGCGGTCTCAACAAGCTCAGTTTGAGCGCCTGGCGACCGCTGTGACAGAAGCGGTCCGGTCCACGCGTTCTTCTGAGAGCCCGCAGTACCCGTGCAGCCAAGAGGAGCCGAGAATGTCGGCCATGATTGCCAGGCAGTCGAATGCAAAAGACCTGGCTGATTTTTCTGGGGATCCGCTGGAATGGCGATCATTTAAGGCCCAGTTTAGACAATCCACGGAATTATGTGGATTAACGACCGCAGAAAATGCTATGCGGCTGAGAATTGCCCTGAAAGGAGCGGCCCGAGAAGCGGTCCGCCCTCTTATCGGCGACCCCCACAGTGTGGAGGGCATTATGCGCACGCTGGAGGACCTCTTTGGACAACCTGACGCAATTATCGCCAGTATGCTGGAAAAAGTGAGGCATACCCCGCGCCTCACTGAGAGTACGGATACTGGCGCATTTATGAAATTTGCCGTGGCGGTAAGAAACGCGGTCGCCACAGTGAAAGGAATGGACGAGCGCTACTTAGCTTCGCCGCAATTATTGCGCGAACTTGTTGGCAGGCTCCCGCTTTCCGCGCGGATGATATGGTTCTCGGCGCGGTCCGGGACAAAGGATACCAACATGGAAGATTTTTCAAATTGGTTGTCGCGTTCAACAGATTCGGCACCCCATTGCGGCGGACAGAGCGCTCAAATAATAGAAGACAAGGGGCGAAGAAATGCGCAAGTGCATGCGTTATTGTCTTCAGAAAATCCGCCGAAGTGCGGTATTTGCCGGGCAGCGAATCACAGCGCGGCGGCATGTGGAGAATTTCCGCGCCGTTCAATACCCGAACGGGCGGCTCTAGCAAAGGATAAAAAATTGTGTTTTTTATGCCTTGATCCCTGGACTCCAAGCCACAAGAACACCTGCCGGGGCCGCAACAAGAGATGCGGCACGGATGGGTGCAAACTTTTTCATCACCGTATGCTTCACGGAGCCGCGCGTGTTTTACCGAGACATGCGGGTGAAAATCCACCGTCCGCGGGAGCGCGGACCGATGTGGCGTGACATACAACGGCCCACACAGCGAGCCGCGACGCCGACGATGTAATTTTGTTAAAGGTAATTAAAGTCGACGTGTTTGGCCCGCGGGGGCATTGTAGAACATTTGCCTTGTGCGATGAAGGCTCAACTGTTTCGCTAATTGACTTTAATATCGCCAGTGCGGTTGGCGCTTCCGGACCGACTCGGAATTTATATTTGCATGGCGCGCGGGGAATGTGCGCCACCGAATCGCGTTCTCAATTAGTGAATTTGACTGTTAAAGGCAGCGGATCGACACAATATCCGCTGCGCGTAAATACGGTACGCAATTTAAATTTACCGCCCCAATTGTTGGTCCTAAACAGGGGAAATCGGGCGCGCCGCGAGTGCATGGTGCAACCGAAGTTGTTGTTGGGCATGGATCATGCCCATTTAATAGTGTCGCGAGAAGTCAAGGAGACGTCGGGTGCCGAGTACAATATATTATCGCGCACCGCACTAGGATGGATAAGACACGGGGCCCTGTCAGGCCACCCAACCATCGCCGCACCGACGCTTTCTATTACGGCAGAAGCGGCCCCCGCGGAGGGCGCGCTGGAAGCTCTCGTGAAAATGCATTTTTTAATTGACTCGTTGGGAGTGACCGCCGCAGCGCGCATCAGTGCAGCGGATACCCGAGCAACCTACGTGATGGAAGCCACCACTGTACAACTTGCCAGCGGTCAATGGGCCACCGGTCTTCTTTGGAAGAAAGAAGACATATGCTTGCCGCCGAGCCGGCAATGCGCTCTGAATCGCCTGAGCGGAATAGAAAGAAAAATGGCCAACGACTCCGCCTTTGCGGCGGCTTATCGGAGCAAGATCGCCCAGTATGTGGAGCGGGGTTACGCCCGCGTCCTCAGCGACCAGGAGACCGCCCAATTAGGTAGGCGTCACTGGTACCTACCGCATTTCGCGGTTTTTAACCCCCGAAAACCGGGCAAGATTCGGGTGGTTTTTGATGCTGCGAGCAAATGTCGAGGCGTCTCCTTGAATGACGTCCTCTTGACTGGACCCGATTTATTGAGTTCCTTATTAGGAAATATTTGGCGTTTTCGGGAAGGCCGCATAGCTCTGGCGGCCGACGTGCAAGATATGTTTCTGAGGATAAAAATTCGGGAAATGTACCAGGAATCTCAATTATTCCTATGGCGGGAGCAGGGAGGAGAAGTGCAGACATATAAAATGACTTCGATGGTTTTCGGCGCCACCTGCTCACCGGCAAGTGCACAGTATGTGCGAAATAAAATCGCTGACGTCAGCGCCGCACAATACCCCGCGGCGGCCGCGGCGGCCGCGGCGGTCCGAAATAAGTTTTACATGGACGACTCTTTGGACGCCGTAGATACAACGGCGGAGGCCGTAGATATGGCCCGTGACGTCACCGAAGTACTGCGCCGAGGAGGTATGCACCTCGCTAATTGGGCCTCGAACGACCCAGAGGTGTTAGAACATATTGCGCCACATTTGCGCGCTTTGGAGCCGGTCCAAATTATTGGGCCGGACACCACTACTGAACGTGTGCTAGGCATCAGCTGGGAGCCTGCAACCGATAAATTTGTATTTAAATTCATAAATTTACCAGAGCTGGAGGCGGACGAGAGGCCAACTAAACGCCAATTACTGAGCGCGGTAATGCGCATATTTGACCCGGTCGGCTTCATGGCATGTATAATGATCCGGTCGAAGATTTTACTTCAGGCAGTTTGGCGCTCTAAAGTCGGTTGGGACCAGCGAATTGAATCAGAGCACGCCGAGAACTGGCGTAATTGGCACCGATTACTGCGCGCTAGTGAATGCGCTATCGCTCGACAAAGTGTGTCGAGCCGCCGTCGCAAAGTATCATTACATGTATTTTGCGACGCGTCGGAACAAGCATGCTGTGCCATAGCATACTTTGTTGAAGAAATTGACAGCCACAGAACGGTGGTATTCATCGCGGCCAAAACGAAAGTCGCTCCCCTCAAACCACTTTCAGTTCCCCGATTAGAGCTACAGGCGGCTCTAATGGCCGCGCGCCTCGCGGCGAACATTCGGTCCGAGCACACATGTTTCATAGAGCGCACAGTATTCTGGACAGACTCGACCACTGTACTGTGTTGGTTACGAACGGACCCACGTAGCTACTCGGCCTTTGTAGCAAATCGCCTGGGCGAGATAGATGAGATCTCGCATTCTGCCTGCTGGAAGTGGGTACCTACAAAATTGAACCCGGCCGACATCGGGACTCGGGACTCAGAACCGCCGGACTTGACACCTACAGGCCCTTGGTTTGGCGGTCCGCTATTTTTACGGAAACCGGAAGTAGAATGGCCGCAAGAGAGGCGGCCCCCGCAACCCGATCCGCAAAAATTAGAAACACGACCTGCAATATGCATGCAGATAAATCGCGCGCGCCACGAAGATGGCGCTTTGCCTGATATCAGGCGTTTTTCGTCGTGGTTAAAATTAATACGTACAACGGCGTGGATACGACGATTTGTGAATAATTGCCGGCGCGGAAGACAGCGCGCGCTCGGCGCGGACTTAGTCGCGGAAGAGCGATTTTCGGCGGAACGATCCTGGATCCGGAAAGCTCAAGCTGAGTCATTTGGAAACGAGCTCGGCCTTCTTCGGCGGGGGTGGCCCTTACCCCGTACCAGCCGACTATATGCGACGACACCGCAACTAGACGAGTATGGAATAATCCGAATGGACTCGAGATTAGCCTCCACTACCGTGGCCGACATACCACCCGGCCTCAGAAAACCAATTATATTGGACGGCGGACATTCCTATACACGCCTGATGATCCGTTATCACCATGAAATGCGGCAGCATCCCGGACCGGAAGTGACAGTGGCGGATGTGCGCGAAAATTACTTTGTTTTACGTTTGAGGCCCGCCGTGCGTCGTATACATTTTGAATGCCAGCGATGTCGCAACAACCGGAGCAGACCCCAACCACCTTTAATGGGACAACTGCCAGATGCGCGACTGGCCCATCACAACATGCCGTTTACCCACTGTGGGGTGGATTATTTTGGACCACTCCAAGTCACAATTGGCCGGCGCAAAGAGAAGAGATACGGCGCCTTGTTTACCTGCATGACAACACGCGCCGTCCATTTAGAATTAGCAGACACACTAAATGCTGATTCTGCCATAATGGCCCTACGCCGTCTTGCAGCTCGTCGAGGTCATCCAAGATATTTATATTCGGACAATGGGACGAATTTTAAAGGCGCAGCTCGAGAAATAGCCATCGCGCTGGAAGAGCTGAAATCAGATCCGTCCATGCGCAATCACCTAGCGCAGACGGGCATGGACTGGACATTTAATCCCCCGCTGAGCCCCCACATGGGAGGCGCATGGGAAAGCTTAGTGCGATCCATAAAAAGAGCACTGGAAGCCATTTTGAAGGAGCGCGCCCCGCGCCCAGAAACTCTACTGACGCCATTTGCTGAAGCCGAGAACGTGGTGAACAGCCGCCCGCTCACGCACGTCTCAGTCAACCCGATGGATGACGCCCCGCTTACACCGAACCACTTGCTCTTGGGTTCGGCCGGGCGACATTCTCATCTCGCCGTGTATGGACCGTTAGACGAACAAGTCTGCCTCAGGAAGCAGTGGCAGTTCGCCCAGCAGCTTCCCGATATGTTCTGGCGCCGGTGGATTCGGGAGTACCTCCCAACCCTCGCTCAAAGAGGAAAGTGGCAGGAGCCGGCCCCTCCGCTGCGTGAAGGGGCCACCGCCATCATTGCCGACTCCGCCCTTCCCCGCAACAGCTGGCCGCGAGGAGTCATCGTGGAGGCCACACCCGCCGCCGACGGCCAAGTCCGCGTGGTGCGGCTACGGACTGCTTCCGGAGACTACGTGCGGCCGGCGACCAAGGTCATCGCCCTGCCGACGCAGCCGACGTCGGAGACAACATAGACGACATCACTCCGCCGCCGGAGGTCCTGTACTTCCTCTTGGTGTGACGAAGTCACACGGGGGTGGTGTTCTGTACAGGACCTTAAATGCCATAGGCTCGCCGAGCGCGAGGCATAAAAACAAACAATAATATGTGTAACATTTGTGTGAACAATAATGTGATAATTAATTAATAATAATGAGTGTTTATTCTAGGTTTATTCAATATCATAAGTTTATGCATATGAAATAATTTTATGAATGGAGATAGTGATTCATTTTAGAAATGGCGGTAGGCGGAGCGAGGATTTAATTGCCACCGCCGCCATCTTGTTTATTGTTCTCCACTAATGAGATTATAATGACCGATGGCGGGCGCCCCGCCACCCGCTACGGCGCCAGCGGGGGGTGGGGCCCACCCGCCATGCAGGTAGATCAGTGTAGATTTTTACAACCCAATATTTTGAGCATCATTAATATATAATTTTGTTTTTATTTCAGTTTTTAAGTATAGCACACACGAATTTTTCTAAATAAATACATGTCCTTATTGAAAATTGAATTTTTTTGCGCTTCAACAGGCCAAGAGGCGCAATTACAGAAGCGAAACACATCACAAAACACCCAGACTTGAGTAAGGCCCGGTTGTTTCAAGTTCGATCAAAGTAAGCGGAAATACTGGCTTAAACTGAGCTTAACCTCAAGGTCACGCGAAATCTCGAAGAATTGAGTTGTTTCAAATTTAAATTCGGATTAGGGGTGTTGCAATTGTGTAAAATAAAAATCATAGACAAATGCACGCCAAAATAATTTTGCATATGGCAACACATAATTTAAATTTCATTTGACAGCAAGCAGATCAAAGCCATATCAAAGCAGATGTTTGGAAACATGTCATCAACAATGCTGTTTTACTGAAGATTTCCACAAGAAGATGAAAGGAGACTAGTGGGCTGCATTACGCAACTAATTTAATGTTTTGTTGCTTTGTTTCCACCTAAATGCGTACTGTCCAACAGATTTTCGAAGTAGATTCGAGAATACGATGAAAAGCGCCAGGAAGGTTAGTTATTGACGAAATTAAATGTTATCTTACCTATTTAGTGTTTGCAAGAACAATATGTTTTTATTTGATCTGTATTGTATTTCTTTAGTTTTTCTGTTTATAACCTTTTCTTTGTTTGCAGGTAATAAGAAAAGTGAATCCAAAGCCTACGACTGATATGCAGAATAAATTATATGTGGTTCAGTTAGATATTTTCAAAACCCAACTATCTAAAGAATCGGCAGGAAATTCACGAAGTTGTTTTGGAAAGGCATAATGCCAAAAGAGATCTGGCTTAATTTTATTACAAGTTGTATTTTTTATTAAAATATTCATTTTCCTGTTAATAGGTAGGTATATAAAATACAATAAAATAAAAGAATTTCATACACCGAATATATTGTTTTATTACTATTATTCCGCGGACGTCCTCTGCTTCTGCTGCTTTCGACAAACAATTTTCCTTGCCATCCTTTCTTTGCTCATCTGTTCCACATGACCAGACCAGTGGCCATGTCACTGGCTCTGCATACTGAGAATTCCGAGTTCGATTCCCGGTGAGGTCGCAATACATCTTTCTGATTTCTTTAAAATCTAGGTGTTCTTGTCAGACCGCAATTAAAATTGGGCCTTCAGGCCCATTGTAGCATTAAAAATTGCTGTACATTTGGTTTGAGGGCATAGTCCCGGTCTCCTACAATATAGCAATTACCAAATCTGGTACCTAGTACCGTTTGTCGTAACTTGATATTTTGTTTGGACATAATAACAAATATATTTCTGATTTTTATAGTGCTCTTCGGCTGACTAAAATGTGGCCTGTGGTCAGCCATTGCTCTGGTAATGGCTGACACTATCCGCAGTCCAAGAAGCAGTGTTCCAGATAAATCACCTACGCACCTTTCATGGATATAAATGTAAAATTATCAAAACCCGAGTGAAATAGAAACCTTGAAAAAAAATATTGTCGACAATGCCCTGCGGTAAAATTCATTTAGAGTTGCGGAAAAATCAATTTCTTCTGACAAAAAAGTATTGTTCGAGATCTAAGTAAAGTACTTCTCCTGTTAAGGATATACTGTAGGATCAGTCGATCGTCAGAAAAGCCTGTGTCACCCTACATAATATTGTACATTTCGACACTTTGTATGTAAAATGTCGAAAAATTAATAAAAAAATATTTTATTGACAGATGTCAATTACATTGCGCAGTGCGCATGTGCGACTCTGACCGAGAGTTTAATCTAAAATTTCCGCTCAGAATTCTCTGACAGATTTCGCTTAATCCGATTTGAAACAACCCGTTTTTGAAAAAAGTACTAAAAATTTCAGTTTAAACTCTACGCTTACTTTGATCGAACTTGAAACAACCGGGCCTAAATCACATAGATTAATTGTGACCTCACCGGGAATCGAATCCAGAACCCTCGTTGTTAGAAGCCAGTGTCATGCTCGCTATGCTGCGAGGGCCACCGAATTTAATTAAATTTTTTGAATGTTTAAATTAAAAAAATTAATGAATTCTTTTAATTAAATTTTCCCACCACCATTCCGTAGTGATCATTGCTAATATTTAATTATTTTAGCGCGCGGCGATCTCAAGGCTCCAGTACACATTGGGCCAATGAAAATGCGTTGTCAAGGAAAAAAGGAAGCGGGAATATAAAAACAAACGACACCACGAATAATTAAATCTCATTTATTTAAAATAAAACACGATTCTCAATTAATTCTTATCAACTAGAAGACTTAGCACTAACTTAATAATTACCCTTAGCCTAAACGCAAGCAGTCCGAAATTCACAAAAGTTTAGCGTTTCCTATCACATATCACTACAAAAAACATATCGTTCCCAAAACACGCCGTATTCGCTGTCCGGAGGCCGCGGGTGGCAAGTCGCTCGCTCCCGCGCGTCCGTCGCGGGATCCGCGGTCGGCTGGGGCATGTGGCCACGGCTCTTATTCCAGGCCACGCGCGCTGTCCCGCCGATCATCGCCGGTAGATCCGCGGGCGCGCTGTCCTGCCGATTGTCATCGCTGGGTCCGCGTCGTCGGGAGGTACAGTAGCCGGTAAACATCTTGAAATTTTACGGCGTAGTGGGGGGAAGTTTGCGCATCTACCTTTCCACCAAAGAGACCCAAATTTCGTCTTCTGCGCATTCCCCCCCCACGTCAAAGAATTTCAAGAAGTTTGCCGGCAACTGTATCTGGCCTCCCTCTGGAAATTCTCGCTGTGGAACCGGCCACTGCCGAGGCGCGGTAGCCGTGGCTTCTTGCAGCTTCTCCTTCGCTGACGGTGGCGTCACGACGGGCGCGGGAAAAAATGGCGGCCACTCAGGCAGGTGGTGCCTAGAGCCGAGACTCGCTCTCGCCGGGAGATCGAAACGAACAGTCCGGACGGATATATCTCGTATGTATATATCTATACATACGATATTGTCTGTATGTATATATATATCCGATGTATATCTCTCTTCCCTCTGCGGGAAGCCTCTCCCCCCGCACTCTTCCCCTACGCACACGCGCTGGGTCGGATACGCCGCTGATAGCGCGGGCATAATTAAAATCTTATTCTAAATCAACAATATTATTATAACTTCTATTAAAATTTTACGGCCTAAAATCTAATTATTAAATAAGGCGGCAAAACCAGGAATGTGTTGTTTATCCACATCTGTTTTTGCCGGTACAGAAAAAAGGTCGAGCGGCACACTTGTGTGCGTTCGAGAACTTAGGGACGGAATTCCGAGAAAAACGCGTATCGGAACGTCACGAAGTAAACGATTATATCATACGTACTAAATGTATTGCTCAAAAGATATAGAAATTATTTTCATAACCATTGATATGATATACACCTGGGTGGTTCTGATTTTCACTTCTCAGATGGCAGATCTCCGGCTAGCTATGTACTTGGAGATGGTTACTGAAGAAAGGTGGCGGGAGTTGGAAAGAAAATAATGAAATACTAGCAGGAAAGCAATCGGCGAAGCTGCTAGGCCCTGCGGGCGGCTATTGTGGCCGCTTCGCGGCCAATGACGGCCGCTCCGCGGCCAGCCATGGCCGCTGCGCGGCCAATTGTGTTTGCTGTGCAGCAAACACAATTGTTTACCTATGTCTACGTCAGCCGCTTCGCGGCCAATTGTATCTGGAAAATTTCCATTTTTGCTATTGTGGCCGCTTCGCGGCCAATAACGGTCGTCCCGCGGCCAATTGTGTTTGCTCTGCAACAAACACAATTGATTTCCTTACTGTTACAAAGTTAATAGAATTTGATAATTGGCCGTATTTTGAAGTAAGCAATATTTCTTTTTTTGTTTCTTGACAGTTACTGTATAATATTGTGATGCTGTCAACTCTGAGTTTTTTAGTTTGGCTGGTTTAAAAATAATGAATTCATCAACATTGAGGAGAAAAAAATCAGGTTTTGGTGTCTATGGTAGCTGTCAGTGACAGACAAAATTTCAGTGAAAAAATCAGGTTTTACTGTCTATGGTAGCTGTCAGTGACATACAAAAAATGAAACAGCTGTCGAATTCTTCTTTGTATTTATTTTTATCGATAAAATTACAGCGTCTTATTTATTAATAAATTACATAGCATTTTAGTTTAATGATTATTGATAAATGAATGTATTTTAAAAATATATCATTTTGTAGTCCATTTCAACGACCATCATCTTTAATACTATCCACATAATAAAATGTAAAGATTGGACCTTCTAAACGCCCGAGTACATCTTCGTTAACCAATCGAGCATGTTCATTCTTTGGACACAGTATCGCTCGTTTACTCATTAGGGGAACATCCGCTATAGAATGTAATTCATTATATATGCTTTGAACAACATTTTGACTTACACTTTCATTTGGAATAAGCACTGATGACGCATACTTTCCTTCCACAGGAGGCAGCTTTCCATCGCCTAAATCTAAAAGCCACTGTGTAAATGAATTTTCACCTTCTAAAGCGGGGACATTAGTTTTCAAATTGAAAATAGTAAAATTTTTCCAATGTTGGCTGTTTTTAATAGATGTCGCTACTAACTGACCGCGAGAAGCCCTTCGAGAAACTGGTAGAATTTGTCTAGTCGCCGCCCAAAATGATTACTTTATTGCCAAAAATATCATTATTACCCATTATATCGCGCAGAGTACGTTCAATTATATCTAAAGCTATAACTGGCGCCATCGGTGCTTCATCCCAGATGATAACATCAGCTGCACTTATAATTGCACGGTTCTTGGATGTCACTCTGCATGTTGTGTTATTCTATAAATCAAGAAGTAAATTAAAAGCCATGTGACATGTACGTCCACCTGGTAATAAAATTGCTGATATTCCTGTCCAAGCAACAGATAAAACTTTTTTAGATCTTCCTCTTCCAGTATGTATAATAGTCTTATAAAGGAACGTTTTACCTGTGCCACCAGGACCGTCAATAAAGAAACATTTTTTTGTTTCAGGTACATCTGAATTTTTTTACTTAATATACTGTCGAAAGCACAATGTTCTCGATTGAGTTTTCCAGCCATCTCTAACCCTAAAGAACTTTCTTATGCTAAATTAATATCAACCACTTCATTATAAGTATTGCTGTAATCTGGTCCCGGCAAACCCTGTGATGTGCATGAAGAATTTTCATTTATTAATGCCTTTTGAATATACAAAAGGGAACAATTTTGTGCAATTTCTGCAGTAGCACCTTGACGACTAAAGTCTTCTGACATCAAATCTTTGAAATCGTTCCACAGCTGCAACGGATCTGGTGGGAGGCAATGAATCATTAATAAGACAAATAGGTCACGAAGAGCTTTGGGCATCATATACGTTGAAGCTTCAGCCATGCAACGCTGCCATTCTCCAATATCATCGATGAGTCCTAATTCTCGTACTGCATCACGAAATGTAGGAAGTAAGACAACCATTAATAGTCCGCAAAGATTCAAAGGACGTAGCCTCAGTCACTTGTAAAAGAATAAGTCTTAAATGGTATACTTCTATATTTCTAGGAGAAACGGGGGACATGTGACCAATAATCTTGTCCCCGCCACATTGCCTCTTCTTCCACTGCTTATTGCTAGAAAAAACATAGAAATTAGTTAAACCCTGATACTTAATATTACATGCCTCATTATCTTGTTGGTTAAGTTTAAACCATGCAGTTAATGTTGTATTATTTAAGGCTGTAGAGTCCAACCAAATTCACCTGATGGAAATAACAATGGAAAAACCATCGGATCTAAATGTTTTGATAACATATTAATACGCTGGAGACCTCCTACATTCTTAGGGTGAACAGCAAAATCTACGTTTGGCGGTAACCTACCTTCGTAATCTGCTACATACACAATGGCGACTTCATTATTATTAGATGGAGCATTATACCTTCTTTGGTCATCTAACGAAGAACGCGTAAAGAGTAGTTGAATATTCCGCATCTGGCCCCCGTGCTCTGCAACTATAGATTCTTCTTCCTCAACCGCTTCTTTCAACCTTTTGTATTGGAGAGCATATGGACTTACACGACGGATGACATTATCAATAGTTTCCATTATATTTTGTTGACATCTAAGGTTAGACGGATGGCTCATACGTACCCTGACTGCTTCATCCGCATCGTAAACATATAGTTGCGCATATGCCGGCACCTCTCCATCACTCTGCAAACTTCTAGACGTTCTATGATATACTTCACCTGAAATTTTTAAACAATACGGGCCTACACCTGGTATGTCACTTATTTGCACTCCGAAAGATGCAAATGCATTAGCACAGTTGTACTGCACATTTAAAATAAGATTTCGCATTTCTTCCTTCAGCATACACTCTTTGCCTAGCATTTTTACGTTCCCGCTGGTCAGCATTCCTTCTTTCACATTCCTCTTCTGTTATATTTGACAGTCTACGTCTGGCATTTCTTCTTTCATATTGTGAACTCGAATCGCATTATCAAATTGCCGGTTTGTGATGTTGAGTCTTCCATCGGAATTCTGAAAAATAATAATATTTATGTATAAATACGGAGAAAATGACACGTAAAATGACATTCGCGCCACGCGCTGTGAGTCTTTTGAGGTTATATGAGAGACGTTATGACGTTAATCTAAGGTTAAGTTCACTTTGCAGTTTAAATAAAATATAAAGCGTAATAAATGTTTAATAAATAAATGTTTTGAACGTTTATTGAAGCAAGATTAATGCAAAAACAATAAAAAGAAAAGCGTAAACGTATACTTACTGTCAATGTCATAAAGCGTCATTCTGTGGTATGACCAGCACAAAAATTCGTTGACTGCAATTAAGTTGGCTGTTTTGAATACACGGATTCCACGAAAATATTTAAAAAAATCTATAAATTCCGATATTTTAATTTTCGATAATTTGGATTTGGATGTTTTTTGATATCAGTTTGTTCGTATTCCTATATTTTTTAATCTTTTTAATGTACTCTAAAATGTTTTTTTTTAAACTGGCAACAGAAATTATCCAAATGCAGAAACGACATTGGTTGGAGTAATTAATATATAGATATTCATATTTACATATAGTTAATACTAGTTTATATCGTAAAATTTGCACAAATGCCTTATCGTTAATCTATCATCTAATCTTATTATCTACCTTATTCCTAGAAACCTCGTCGCGTTATGGGAGCCGGGGTACTTCCGGCCAGGAAGTCAGCGGGCCGGGCTTTCTCAGCGCCGCGCCGCGCTGCTGTCATCTCGCGTCTCCGTCGTCTGCGTTGGGAGGCTTGGATCGCTCCATCTCTCGTCCTTGTTGGTGATGGACCTTCGCGGTCCTGTTAGCGCCGGGGCCGGCATCCATTGCCTGGCGGTTGGCTGCTTCCGAATCAACCGGATCTCGACCTCTCTATCTAGTTCACTTCACCATTCCGGCTTCGCGATTGCTGAAGCCGGTATGTCACTCTCTATAGACTTCATCCCTTCGTCAGCTATCCGATAGCTGACGGCAGCTATGTTGTTCACTTCCGATCACTGATCACTGTGATAACTGTTAACTGCCCACTGAGGACCTACTAACTGCTCACTACTCTGATAACTGTTGACTCCCTGTGATAACTGCTTACTGGTTTGTTCCGCACTGTGTCCGGCCATTTATCGTCGGCCGTCAGGGTGGATCTCTGCCGGTTCCCTTTGCCCGATCTACCTTCTCGGGGTTGGTCAATCGCCGTCACCTCAGTGTCCAGATAGCCATTGGTTGGCGACAACCCCTTACCTGGCCTCGCCTCCACGCCTGAGTCATTCTGTGATGGACCCAACACGATACGCGGGAACCATTGACGAGACAGACGAAGAAGATTAACCCAATGGCGAACTTGGAGGACGCTGCCCTGTTTGAGCAGAGTATATGAGGGGCAGCCGGCTTCAGGTGAATCAGTTACGATCGAGATTCGGAGGAGGGAGAAACGATTGAGATTCGGAAGAGTCACGATTGCGAATCGAGAGAAGGAGATCCGAAGTACGGGTCGTAGTTACGGACGTGAATCAGAAAGTGAAGCAGGAAAAGTGAGGTCACAGTCGAACCGAGATCGGGAGTTGAGAGGTGAATCAAAAGTGAGATCCGGACTGCGGAGTGTGGAAGCTGAAGTGAAATCGGGAGTGGAGAGCCCTCAGCGAAAGGGCGAGCCAAGTCGAAGAAACGCCCAACGCCTTGAGTACTCTTTTTATGTATATAACAATCGAGATTTTTGCAGAGACATTTATTTTAATAGTGATTGTTTTCGCATAAGTTAGTTAATAAGTAGATTATATAATTTTTGTGCTTCTTTTCTTTTTATCCATAAAGATAATTAGATAGTTTGAATTTAATTAATGTGACTTTTTCTCAAAAATATCCTATGAGTAAGTAGATTGTACATATCTATGTTGTTTTTTTTTTAACATTAATTAGATAATTTCGAATTTTAACCCTTAACCACCTACCATACGTCTCACAGACCCCGTCGAATTGATAATCGTGAATATTTTTGTGCCCAAGTATCGTACGTACCTTTTCCCCGCGCCCCTAAGTGTGTGATGGCTCCTCTTCTTCGCCTTTCAGCTCGATCCTACTCCTAACTGAGTTTACGCCTTGTTAGAGGCAAACAAGCTATCTATCTACGTCGGGTGAAGGCTCTACGGTTTTTAACGTAGTATTTCCAAACACCCTCGCTTTATTCAAGACCTCCCCAGTTCACGTTGTGTAATTTTTTGTTTCGAACTATAGCCTTCATCCCCTATAGGGGATGAATTGGTTTTGTGGTAACCCTGACGCAAGCTAAACTTAAATTAAATACTGGGGTATGAAGTTCGTGAATGTTCATGGAAACGCAAACAAAACTACCTAGCACGTCAATTAAGCCCTACGGTGCAATTGCTAAACATACTATGTTCCGTGGCCCTATATTATTTACCTATCATTCCTACGGACTGAAACCACTGCATCTGGTGTAGCTGCGCTTCCAGAGTGCGCGATCCTCTGCTTCCATGCCCTCTCCGCTCGATCCCCCATTGTCCTACCTGTATGGGATCGACCGCCATCCACTGGAAAGGTTAGTGACGTGCCGTTATCACATGCGCATGCACATATAGAGTACATAGATCCCCTGAAAGCCCTCGAGTCCTTCGTAGCCGCTCCTATGGGTGATTCCGTCTTCGACGCCCTCGCTGATTAATAATTTTATCTTCCGCCGTTATCTCGCTGTGCTTATTCCTTACGATCTTTTATATTTACTCTGCATTATCTTTATATCAATTACATTGTTACGTTTATTTACTAGCCGGCCTAAGTTCCGTCACCTGTATCTGGCCCTATGTCTCATTCTAGTGGTACGTTGGGTTCTAATGGATAAGGGGTTTGTAGAAGGTATGTGTAAATGTATGTGTACGCGGAAAATGTGGTTGCTTTAAATTCGGCCCCTCCGTACCCAAAGGCTCATCGGTGACTGATCCCATCTTCCTTCTCCCGACACGAGTTCCGGATACGTTGACCTGAGCCTGGATGCGCCTTTTCATGTTGGGCCTCTTCTGTGCAAAGTACCGCACCATCCCTCGCGTCAGTGTCTGGCGTCCGGGCTCAGAGCCAGTTTGCCCCCCGAATTCCAACTCCTCCAGGTTAAACTAAGTTAAACTACGGTATATATACTGAAGCTACTGTAAAGATGGTCCCGGGCCACCTGTCAAGTCAAAAATATGCGAGTGGGGAGGGGGAGTTTCCTAGGCTCCCCAACCCTCGCCTGTGAGCAACTGCAGCCCATTGGCCATTCGCGACACTACAGTGACTGCAACCACCCTCCCAGGTAGTACTTATTATAATCTGATATGCATCAATACGTTCAATCCATTCCAGACGAGGGAAGACATCCGCACGGGTGTTGTGCCACCCGTGAAGAGCCCCCTCATACACTACGTACGAATAGATACATACTAATAAAATATAATATACATACATATACCTACATATACAATACATAAATAAATACTTGTAATGGTTGGTTGCCATGTGGTTTCACGAGGCCATGACCCCTCGTATTAGTAGATGGAAAGGTGGATCTGGACAGTAGGGATATGCCTAGCCCCTGGCCAGGGATGTCGGTGTATGTTCTCCAAATGGTGTACAGCTAGAATCCTGCCATCGATGATGATGGGATCTGCCTAATTTTCTCCGGCTGATGTGTAACTGGAACCCTGCCTTCACTGATGAAGATGATGTTGTCACTATCGAAACGTCACCTGATGATATTTATCTGCACCACCGCTAGTGATGATGATGATGATGATGATACTATCGTAACGTTTCCTGACGATATATATCTGAGACACCGCTAATGATGATGATGATACTATCGGAGCGCCTCCTGACTATATATGGCTGGGACACCGCTAATGATGATGATGATGATGATACTAATAAAACGTCTCCTGACGATATATAACTGGGACACTGCTAATGATGATGATGTTGATGATACTATCGAAACGCCTCCTGACGATATATAGCTGAACCACCGCTAGCGATGATGATGATGATGATGATACTATCGCAACGTCTCCTGACTATATATAGCCGAAACACCGCTAATGATGATGATGATACTATCGTAACGACTCCTGACGATATATAGCTGAAACACCGCTAATGATGTTGATGATGATGATGATGCTATCGAAACGCCCCCTGACTATATATAACTGGGACACTGCTAATGATGATGATGATGATGATGATACTATCGAAACACCTCCTGAAGATATATAACTGGGACATTGCTAATGATGATGATGTTGATGATACTATCGAAACGCCTCCTGACGATATATAGCTGAACCACCGCTAGTGATGATGATGATGATGATGATACTATCGTAACGTCTCCTGACTATATATAACTGGGACACTGCTAATGATGATGTTGATGAAGATACTATCGAAACGCCTCCTGACTATATACAACTGGGACGCTGCTAATGATGGTGATGATGATGGTGCTATTGAAACGTCTCCTGACAATATATAACTGGGACACTGCTGATGATGATGATGTTGATGATACTATCAAAACGCCTCCTGACGATATATAGCTGAAACACCGCTAATGATGATGATGATGATGATGATGCTATCGAAACGCCCCCTGACTATATATAACTGGGACACTGCTAATGATGATGATGATGATGATACTATTGAAACACCTCCTGACGATATATAACTGGGACCCTGCTATGATGATGATGTTGATGATACTATCGAAACGTCTCCCGACGGTATATATCTGAAACACCGCTAGTGATGATGATGATACTATCGGAACGCCTCCTGGCTATATATGAC
>JADDOH010005249.1:0-152258 GCA_016648135.1 Agrypnia vestita | reverse complement strand
TGGTTGACCTTCGATATTGCTCTGGAATGGGATCCACTGAACTTCCTAAATTCATTCCTTGTCTCTTCACGGAGAACTGATATGTAGTCTGTGTCATTAATGCCATCTCTGTCTGGCTCCCGTTGCCAAGAACCTGAAAGAAACAGGACATAATGTTTAGGTATAAAACAATTTTTTATTATAATGATACAAATAATCTTTTTTACAGGGGACGATTGTAAAAAGAAGTGGAAGAATTTGAAAGACAGTTTCAGGAATAGTGTTCAAACCGCGCCTGCTAAATCTGGTTCTGCCCCCAGTTCTCCATACAAAAAGTGGAAAAGTCTCATGGAATTCACCCGGGATGTAATTGTTAAATTTATTATATATATATGTGTGTTTTTTATATAAATATCAACATGTTTTAGAGCCCATGCCCATTTGATGTAATGGAAAAAATATTTTTTAAATGTGAACATTTTGAATACAGTTTCAAAAATTTTCAAAACATCATGTCTTTTATTACATACCTCAGTGTTACCACGAGTCTTTCTTCTGGTGTTATTTGCTGTTGAAAAGCCAGCCTTTTCTTTGTCAAGCGAGGGGTTACTTTTTGGAGTAAGTAATTAAATTTTTGTATAGACATCCTTGCATATTTAAAAAAATTGAGTTTCGTCGTTTCTTAAATTATTAAACAAATTGTGGTACTCTCCGTAAACCTTTCTACTCCTGTTTATCGGGTGAACACCATATTTCCTCTTGACATTCAACAAAAAACATTTCCATAAATGTCTGACGTTTTCACTTAAAATGAGTATGACGGCACGGCGACTGAGTGCCGGTTGTTTCAAGTTGGATTAAAGTAAGCGTTCTCTTAAAGCATAGATTTTTACGTTCTCCACCAATCAGACGATCCGTTTTCGTAAAAATCTATGCTTTTATCGACCGCTTACTTTGATCGAACTTGGAACAACCGGGCCTCAATTCTTCGAGATTTCGCGTGACCTTGAGGTTAAGCTCAGCTTAAGCCAGTATTTCCGCTTACTTTGATCGAACTTGAAATAACCGGGCCTTGTCAGGCCCGGTTGTTCCAAGTTCGATCAAAGTAAGCGGTCGATAAAAGCATAGATTTTTACGAAAACGGATCGTCTGATTGGTGGAGAACGTAAAAATCTATGCTTTAAGAGAACGCTTACTTTAATCCAACTTGAAACAACCGGCACATCGTGTTTCAAAGATCGCCGATATGTCGCTGACATGAAACAATGAAGAGACATTCAAGTTAATTAAATTATTATTATTAGTATGGACAGAAATTAATTATGGAAACAATGAATGAGTTTTATTTTTCAGATAATTTAGTTCGAAAACTTTGATTTAGTCAAAAAATAAAACAATAAATATCAGTTCAATGAAAACGATATACATAGAGTAAAAATATTTTTTAGTAATAACAATTGTATTCAACTAGTTGTAAGGCCCCAGGTACGATACGAGCGGCGAGCGGCAGAGCGTCAATGCGGCAGAGCGGCAAGCGGTGAGAAGCGTCGGCTACGATACAAAGCGGCTTAGGGCCGGTTGTTTCAAGATGAATTAAAGTAAGCGTTCTCTTAAAGCATAGATTTTTACGTTCTCCACCAATCAGACGATCCGTTTTCGTAAAAATCTATGCTTTTATCGACCGCTTACTTTGATCGAACTTGAAACAACCGGGCCTTAGGCCCGGTTGTTTCAAGTTCGATCAAATTCGAGGTTGTTTCAAATTCGATCAAAGTAAGCGTAGAGTTTAATTCGAGGTTGTTTCAAATTCGATCAAAGTAAGCGTAGAGTTTAAACTGAAATTTTTAGTACTTTTTTCAAAAACGGGTTGTTTCAAATCGGATTAAGCGAAATCTGTCAGAGAATTCTGAGCGCAAATTTTAGATTAAACTCTCGGTCAGAGTCGCACATGCGCACTGCGCAATGTAATTGACATCTGTCAATAAAATATTTTTTTATTAATTTTTCGACATTTTACATACACAGTGTCGAAATGTACAATATTATGTAGGGTGACACAGGCTTTTTTGACGATCGACTGATCCTACAGTATATCCTTAACAGGAGAAGTAATTTACTTAGATCTCGAACAATACTTTTTGTCAGAAGAAATTGATTTTTCCGCAACTCTAAATGAATTTTACTGCAGGGCATTGTCGACAATATTTTTTTTCAAGGTTTCTATTTCACTCGGGTTTTGATAATTTTACATTTATATCCATGAAAGGTGCATAGGTGATTTATCTGGAACACTGCTTCTTGGACAGCGGATAGTGTCAGCCATTACCAGAGCAATGGCTGACCACAGACCACATTTTAGTCAGCCGAAGAGCACTATAAAAATTAGAAATATATTTGTCATTATGTCCAAACAAAATATCAAGTTACGACAAACGGTACTAGTTACCAGATTTGGTAATTACTATATTGTAGGAGAGCGGAACTATGCCCTCAAACCAAATGTACAGCAATTTTTAATGCTACAGTGGGCCTGAAGGCCCAATTTTAATTGCGGTCCGACAAGAACACCTAGATTTTAAAGAAATCAGAAAGATGTATTGCGACCTCACCGGGAATCGAAATCGGAATTCTCAGTATGCAGAGCCAGTGACATGGCCACTGGTTTGGTCATGTGGAACAGATGAGCAAAGAAAGGATGGCAAGGAAAATTGTTTGTCGAAAGCAGCAGAAGCAGAGGACGTCCGCGGAATAATAGTAATAAAACAATATATTCGGTGTATGAAATTTTTTTATTTTATTGTATTTTATATACCTACCTATTAACGGGAAAATTAATATTTTAATAAAAAATACAACTTGTAATAAAATTAAGCCAGATCTCTTTTGGCATTATGCCTTTCCAAAACAACTTCGTGAATTTCCTGTCGATTCTTTAGATAGTTGGGTTTTGAAAATATCTAACTGAACCACATATAATTTATTCTGCATATCAGTCGTAGGCTCTGGATTCACTTTTCTTATTACCTGCAAACAAAGAAAAGGTTATAAACAGAAAAACTAAAGAAATACAATACAGATCAAATAAAAACATATTGTTCTTGCAAACACTAAATAGATAAGATAACATTTAATTTCGTCAATAACTAACCTTCCTGGCGCTTTTCATCGTATTCTCGAATCTACTTCGAAAATCTGTTGGACAGTACGCATTTAGGCGGGAACAAAGCAACAAAACATTAAATTAGTTGCGTAATGCGGCCCACTAGTCTCCTTTCATCTTCTTGTGGAAATCTTCAGTAAAACAGCACCGTTGATGACATGTTTCGAAACATCTGCTTTGATCTGCTCGCTGTCTGTTGCTGTCAAATGAAATTTAAATTATGTGCTGCCATATGCAAAATTATTTTGGCGTGCATTTGTCTATGATTTTTATTTTACACAATTGCAACACCCCTAATCCGATTTTAAATTTGAAACAACTCAATTCTTCGAGATTTCGCGTGACCTTGAGGTTAAGCTCAGCTTAAGCCACTATTTCCGCTTACTTTGATCGAACTTGAAACAACCGGGCCTTACTCGGCTCGACGTCGGTGACAGACGTGAAGCTTGCTCGCACCGAGTTTAATCGACTGTCTTTTGAATTATAAGATGATCAAAATTTCGTAAGTGTTTGCGATTAAAATTTTAAAAATATATTACGTTTTTAGTTACCTACCTAAACTAATCATTGAATATCAAAGACCAGTCCAGAAGTGTGACAGTTCGAGAAACGGAACTATCGCCACAGAATAGAGAATATGCTATCGCTCAAAGGATAAAAATTAGAAATACTGTCGCTTTGTGATGACTTTGGACTAGTATGAGACACAAAACGCAAAATAAATTTTGAAAAACAAGGTCCATGTGCCATTAGAATCTTGTTATAAAATCATATAATGAAGAATTGGTGCAGCCGAAACTTTCAACTTTCAACACTTCAAAATGACTATTTTAATAATATCCGTTACCTACATAATGTTGATATGCACAGAAGAAATTAATAATGCAGTAAGAACCTTGTTCACGCAATGACTTATTAAATTGTTATTCAAGGCCCGGTTGTTTCAATTTGGATAAATAAAAGTTCGTTTAAAAGCATAGATTTTTACGGAAACGGATTTCAGACTTGTCAAATTTAATTTTTGACAGTTCGGAAACCAATAAATTCACTAGTAAGTGCAATTTAAAATATTGTATTCATTTCTATTGGTGAAAAACTCTTTGAATATGATAAGAATGACCTTGAATATACTTTCTCTAAAATGCCAGTGAATGGTGGACTCACTAGAAAATCAGATTCACTGTAACACCACTATAACTTGGCGTGCGAGGAGGGCGTCCCTGTCGCGTAACCAGAAGTTGTCAGGGTGTAAATTTATTATACAATACATAATGTACAGAATGTCCGGTGACCGGTTTCGTATTAAATACCAAAATTTGGTCGGGCAGTACTAAAGAAACCATTCAGTAATGGCGACCGTTCTATATGTCAAACTGTCAGACGGTAATATCGGTCCATTATTTGCTTTTTCAGCTTCGCAAAACTTTAATACTTCATTGGCAATTGTTTTTGCACCATCCCGGACTTTAGGATGTTTTGGACATAATTATTCAGTGTATATTGGTAATCAAGATGTCACAGCTCCCGACCAAATACAAAATTGAACTAAATGACAGGGCGAGGGGTTAGTTAGTTTTTCCCTTCGCTAGTCTGTAACCTCCACAGAATAAAGAAGATAGTATAGTCCGTCTAACTTATCTGAAGAATGGCCAAATTTGGAACTAACGACGCCATATTGGATTATCTACAGCTGACAGACTTTGTTTACAGAGGGTTTCACGACTGTTTCGATAGTTTTTTAAGAAAATTTTAGACTGTCACCATGCCAAAAACCATTAAAAGCGGTGTTCGGGAAATAATCTTGAAAATGCACACGTTTTTTGAAGAGGAACAACGTCTAAAAGCCCCAATTATACCGTTTGATTTTGTTCAAAGATGTATTGCCCAGTATTGCCGCCGTTTCAGGTTAGTGCTGCCATGCAGTTATAATGATTTTCCCATACTTAGTTTTTTATTTTACTATTATACAATTTCTTCAGGTATTTCTCAATTGGCAATTTACAAAATAGTTAAAGAAGGTAAAGCGGCCGTGGAAATGGGCATTAAAATATCTACACCCGGAAAAAAAAGAAAAAGGATAAGTGGAAAAATTGATATTGATGACTTTGATTTGGGAATCATCAGACGAAAGATACACGATTTTTGTACTTTTAAGAAAGAGTTACCTAGATTAAGTAAACTGCAAAAGGTATTGAAAGAAAACATAAATTTTCAAGGATATCGTGAGATATTACGTAAATTACTGCATAAGCTAGGTTTTCGTTTTCGAAAGACTAAAAGTAACCATAAGGTGCTTATAGAACGCAATGATATAATTAATATGTGCCATGAGAGCAAAATTCTTGTATGAATTAAGGAAGAATGAAACTTCTTTGAATCGGCGGCCAGTCATATATCTAAATGAAACATATACATACCTCACACACAGCAGACAAATGTAGGCAAAGTGAAGATGTCGAAGGTGTATTCAAACCAGTATCTAAAGGTCAGTGCTTCATAATTGTCAATGCAGGAGGGGAAACTAACGTGTTCATTTGTATAAACATCTTTTTTTTCAAAAATAAACTTTTTTGTTTATGCACATTAAAGACTGGTTGCATCAACTTTGTAGCAATAGTTCATTTAAAGCATAGATTTTTACGAGAGTGAGTTGTTTGATCGGTGGAAAACGCAAAATATCTATGCTCTGAACGAAACATTACTATAAACCAAGTTGATACAACGGCCCTAAACCGATTGATATCCTTAGGTGTTACTGAGTTAAACATGGAGGTCAGATTATTAGATATGAGATACCGAATAAAACGGGCGCCACACTGCGCGGATCTTCCGCCGCGTCTCTTCTGTCGCGGAACATCGCTATATTTCTTTCCATACAATATGCGCTTATTAAACACACTACGCGGATGATCGGTCGATCTATTTGCATTGCCGATTTGGCGCAACGGAAAAGACGCGGCGGAATATCTGCGTAATGTGGCGCCGGCCTAAAAGGATTATTATTGTTTGGTTTTATTTTTCTGAAAATTGTATTTTTCTTTGATTTTGAAAAAACGCCATTTGGTGACGTGTATTTTGCGAACGTATATTTTGATGAATTTATTTGTACATTAGTTTACATTTTTTGTTTTTTATTGTGTCGTATACTGCTTAATAAATTGTTTAAGAAAAAACGAATTTGCAAAAAAATTCCTAAAAATGAGATAATTTTTAGACTATGGGCAGCACCACAACGATTGGGACGCCCTCCTTTATTCTCCAGATAAGTTGGACGGACTATAACCTCATGCCTCCTGTTGTCTCTTATCTATGGCCGGCATTCTCGCTTTTTCATCTATGATTTATTTTGAGTCGAGTATTGCCAGTCGAATAATATAACTAGGGATGGGTCGTCGACGTATATACCGTCGACGAAACGAGACCGTCCACGTCCATCCATCGACGAGACGATCAACTAGTTGAATTCGTCAACTAGTTGACGCGTCAACTTCGTTACGGGGACGTCGCGGACGTTCTATAGTCCGTCTAACTTATCTGAAGAATGGCCAAATTTGGAACTAACGACGCCATATTGGATTATCTACAGCTGACAGACCTTTGACAGACTTTGTTTACAGAGGGGTTCACGACTGTTTCGATAGTTTTTAAAGAAAAATTTAGATTGTCACCATGCCAAAAACCATTAAAAGCAGTGTTCGGGAAATAATCTTGAAAATGCACTTTTTTTTGAAGAGGAACAACGTCTAAAAGCCCCAATTATACCGTTTGATTTTGTTCATAGACTTATTGCCGCCACTTCAGGTTAGTGCTGCCATGCAGTTATAATGATTTTCCCATACTTAGTTTTTTATTTTACTATTATACAATTTCTTCAGGTATTTCTGAATCGGCAATTTACAAAATAGTTAAAGAAGGTAAAGTGGCCGTGGAAATGGGCATTAAAATATCTACACCCGGAAAAAAAGAACAAGGATAAGTGGAAAAATTGAATTAGAAGCCGTAAGTGAGAAAAGTTTTAGAACATATTTTTTTCGATAATTTTTTACATAGAATTTTTATTATTTATACTTTTTATTACATAATTCATTAACGAGTTCATTTGTATAAACGTCTTTTTTCAAAAATAAACTTTTGTATTTATGCACATTAAAGACTGGTTGCATCAACTTACTTTATAGCAATAGTTCATTTAAAGCATAGATTTTTACGAGAGCGAGTTGTTTGATCGGTGGAAAATGCAAAATATCTATGCTTTGAACGAAAGATTACTATAAACCAAGTTGATACAACGGCCCTAAACCGATTGATATCCTTAGGTGTTACTGAGTTAAACATGGTGGTCATGATCATTAGGTATGAGACACCGAATAAAACCGGCGCCACACTGCGCGGATCTTCCGCCGCGTCTCTTCTGTCGTGGAACATCGCTACATTTCTTTCCATACAATATGCGCTTATTAAACACACTACGCGGATGATCGGTCGATCTATTTGCTTTGCCGATTTGGCGCAACGGAAAAAACGCGGCGGAAGATCTGCGTAATGTGGCGCCAGCCTAAAAGAATTATTATTGTTTGTTTTTTTTCCTGAAAATGTATTTTTCTTTGATTTTGAAAAAACGCCATTTTGTGACGTTGTGTATTTTACGAATGTATATTTTGATAAATTTATTTGTACGTTAGTTTACATTTTTTGTTTTTTATCGTGTCGTATACTGCTTAATAACTTGTTTAAGAAAAAACGAATTTGCATGAAATTCCCTACAAATGAGATAATTTTTAGACTATGGGCAGTACCACAACGATTGGGACGCCCTCCTTTATTCTCCAGATAAGTTGGACGGACTATACTTACTATTTTATAGTCCGTCCAACTTATCTGGAGAATAAAGGAGGGCGTCCCAATCGTTGTGGTACTGCCCATAGTCTAAAAATTATCTCATTTGTAGGGAATTTTATGCAAATTCGTTTTTTCTTAAACAAGTTATTAAGCAGTATACGACACGATAAAAAACAAAAAATGTAAACTAACGTACAAATAAATTTATCAAAATATACATTCGTAAAATACACAACGTCACAAAATGGCGTTTTTTCAAAATCAAAGAAAAATACAATTTTCAGGAAAAAAAACAAACAATAATAATTCTTTTAGGCCGGCGCCACATTACGCAGATCTTCCGCCGCGTTTTTTTCGTTGCGCCAAATCGGCAAAGCAAATAGATCGACCGATCATCCGCGTAGTGTGTTTAATAAGCGCATATTGTATGGAAAGAAATGTAGCGATGTTCCACGACAGAATAGACGCGGCGGAAGATCCGCGCAGTGTGGCGCCGGTTTTATTCGGTGTCTCATACCTAATGATCATGACCACCATGTTTAACTCAGTAACACCTAAGGAAATCAATCGGTTTAGGGCCGCTGTATCAACTTGGTTTATAGTAATCTTTCGTTCAAAGCATAGATATTTTTCATTTTCCACCGATCAAACAACTCGCTCTCGTAAAAATCTATGCTTTAAATGAACTATTGCTATAAAGTAAGTTGATGCAACCAGTCTTTAATGTGCATAAATAAAAAAGTTTATTTTTGAAAAAATATGTTTATACAAATGAACTCGTTAATGAATTATGTAATAAAAAGTATAAATAATAAAAATTCTATGTAAAAAAATTATCGAATAAAATATGTTCTAAAACTTTTCTCATCTTACGGCTTCTAATTCAATTTTTCCACTTATCCTTGTTCTTTTTTTTCCGGGTGTAGATATTTTAATGCCCATTTCCACGGCCACTTTACCTTCTTTAACTATTTTGTAAATTGCCGATTCAGAAATACCTGAAGAAATTGTAAAATAAAAAACTAAGTATGGGAAAATCATTATAACTGCATGGCAGCACTAACCTGAAGTGGCGGCAATAAGTCTATGAACAAAATCAAACGGTATAATTGGGGCTTTTAGACGTTGTTCCTCTTCAAAAAACGTGTGCATTTTCAAGATTATTTCCCGAACACCGCTTTTAATCGTTTTTGGCATGGTGACAATCTAAAATTTTCTTAAAAAACTATCGAAACAGTCGTTAACCACTCTGTAAACAAAGTCTGTCTAAGGTCTGTCAGCTGTAGATAATCCAATATGGCGTCGTTAGTTCCAAATTTGGCCATTCTTCAGATAAGTTAGACGGACTATATATAGATTTTGCCGGGTTTGTGACCCATTTTAATAAAATAACTAGTAAGAACACATTCAAAATAATGGAGGACGGATTTTCACAAGGAATATCGAATAACTTATCGAAAATTGATGCTTTAGTGTTGGATTCAGGAATGAATGAACATTTGATACCGTACAATACATACAAACTTTTTCCTTGACATAATGGACGCACTATACAAAAAGCCGGCTTGTTTTGTAAAAAAAAACGAATGAACGTTTAAATACGCGAATGTGCTATTACGTGTTAAACGTCAGATGACATAAAAATTCATGCCTAACGTCACTTGCGAAAATAAGCGTTTTGGCGGGAGTTTAAAATCGTGATTTTAAAAATCGTTTTTTTTATGTTAATATACATATAAAAAAATCTTTTTCATAAACGTATTTTCTAAACCAAAGTTAAGATTTTTCTATTAAAAAAAAGTAAAATTACCCTATTGGCTGTACTCACTGTACCTACTGGCTGCTGTGGCTGTTAATCTTTGTAATTAACTATCGCCCATTGCCTGCGGTTTTTCATACTATCTGGTTATTTTTAAAAATTGGTAATGACAAAACTATGCACTGTGTACTGAATTTTTGAAGCAATCATAATATAGATGATATGTCGCTGTGGATGCTTTTCAAACAAAACATATGTTCTAACCTAAAAATGAATGTTAATTAATTGCCGTCAGAAAAAAAATCACGTGTACGGTGCTGCACGCGCGTGCAGCACCGTACACGAGATAGAAGAGAAACTTCTTAAAACAAATGAGCTATCTATAAATTTATTTTGAATTCACGGTGAGCTTTAAAATGACGAGGGTGTTCACTATAAGGCATACATGAATCAGGGGTCTGAATGTCATTCGCACTATCATCAACTACCAATGACGTTATACTATTAATGAAGTTGGTCATAGGATTTTGATGAGTCAACCGAAGGAGAGATGTTTCACGATTTATCACAAAATTATTATTATAAACCACACTGTTTGAAGATCCGGAAGTAGATGGTGGTTCAACAACCATATTCTTGGATTAGCCCATATTTCCAAAGAATATTTGAAGATGTCGTTTTGTCACGTAGCTTTAATTCTGTTTCAAGTATATATTTATTTGGCATCAGTACTTTTTAAAAACAATTGGTAAATACTGTATACTGTTGGAGCAGAACTGCGAATATGATCGAAATAATGAAGACCATCATGTGACTGCAAGTGATATATGTTCAAGTGAATGCCGAGAGGTTTCACTTTCATGAGAAAAATATATTTCCTTCTCATTTGCACTACCATTGGCTTCATATAAAAGAAGAAAACAGATTATAACAGAATGAAATGATCATAGCAAAGCTAATCCCGGTTATATTATGGTTATGAAACACACACATCATAAAATAACAATATAGTATTTTTTAATAAATCATCTATATAAATAAAAATGTAGATGTTCGTTTGTATAAAATCGATAATCTCTGAAAGTTGTTCACAGATTGCTTTGAAATTTTGGCATAACGTTGCATTCGATTATGAGGATGTTTTTGTACACCTAATTTGTTTTCATATACCTATTATTAATTTATATAAATAAAAATGTAAATTTTCGATTGTCCAAAATCATAAATCTCCCAAAGTTCTTTTTGACACAACATTGCATTCGAATTCGCACAAATTATTTTAAATAAAAAGACGCTGGTACCTTTTCCAATTCAAATTTTTTGATAACATTCGGTCTTTCCTTAAATTTTGAACCGATGAGAAAGTGCAGCCAATCGTATCGCGATATCTATACCTATAAAACTCAATGTCTGTATGTCTGTCTGTTCTCTATACAAATCTACACCGTTTGTCTGATTCGACTCAAATTTTGCATACTTATGCTTTAGGATATTCCCCCCCTCCCATTCTATCCCTTCCCTTCCCCCTGATATATTTTCAATGCAAATCTGTACCGTTCGACCAATCAGACCCAAATTTTGCATACTTCTGCTTTAGGATCCAGCGGGCAAAATAGACGACATTTCCTTCCTCCCCTTTTACCCCTTACCCTCCCCCTGACATATTGCCAATGCAAATTTATACTAACAGAATGTTAGTAAACTTAGTAAAAACCACTACCAGATTTACGGTCTACCGGTTTCGAGATGTACCCGTCTCTTCGTCAGGACCAACACTACACTACTACATTCAACACTATACACCTCAACCATAGTATTGTAAAACTATCATGCGTATTAATCTTGTCAGAAAAGTTGAACTACTGAAAAATTCAGTGATCTAACGAGAGAGAGTGAGAGGGGGCGGGGTCTAAAGTGGGTGTTACCACATCTCTTGTGAACGCTACAGCCCTTTGTTCAATGCAGCGTTCACAAGAGATGTGGTAACGCCCACTTTAGACCCCGCCCCCTCTCACTCTCTCTCGTTAGATCCCTGAATTGTTCAGTAGTTCAATTTCTCTGACAAGATTAACACGCATGTGAACAATAGTGGTGATAGTTTTACAATACTATGGTTGGGGTATATAGTGTTGTGAATGTAGTAGTGTAGTGTTGGTCCTGACGAAGAGACGGGTACGTCTCGAAACCGGTAAACCATAAATCTGGTAGTGGTTTTTACTAAGTTTACTAACATTCTGTTATTATGTCTAACCACAAAGTTAATGCTTTAAACATTAATAATATTAACAAATTTATACTATTCGACCAATCGGACTCAAAATTTACAAACTTATTCTTTAGGACCTGGCAGGTAACGAAGGCTACTTTTCCCCCTTCCCTGATATATTTTTTGTACAAATCTCTACCGTATGACCGATCTGACCCTGATTTTACATACTCATTTTTCAAGACTCGGCGGGTAATAAAGACAACTTTTCCTCCCTTCCTTCTTACACCACACCTTTATGTCCCCCCACAAACACATGTTTAACTAAATCCTTAACCAAGCAACACTGGGTGAACAGCTATTAATATATAAAAATGTAAATATTCGCTTGTTCAAACTCTTAAATCTCAGAAAGTTCTTCACGGATTGACTTTGACACAATGCTGCATTCGAAAATGTGCATGTTTTTATACATCTACTACATTTTTATATACATCTACTACATTTTTATATACCTACTATTTATACAGATGTCACATGTGTGACAGGTAAAAAGATGTTTTTTTTTGAAAAGCAGCAAAATTGAATACCCACAAGCATTGTAAAATTAAACATATTAGAAACGTGTGCTTTCGCTTTTCTTTCTTTTCCATTTAAAAAGACTGAGCCACAGCAAGGCGTGGCTGGGTACAGCTAGTTTTAAATGAAGACAGAAAATGAATGTCATAAATTTTTTAAATATGGAACATTTTTGACAAATAACACATTTTATCCACTAAAGATAAAGAAGCCTCATACACAGTAATTGTACACAGATAATTCTCTAAAAAAAAATAATTTTCGACTGATTAATTCACACGGAAAAATACGTAATGTGGATGCAATTAATATTATTATGATAATATTACAACACAATAAAAAACACGTAATGTGGATGCAATATTATTATGATAATATATGTAATATTATTATAATAAAATTGAGAATTCAATATTTTGTGATGGTTTTTCTTGGACATAAGGAAGCCAAAACATTTATTCCTTTCTCTAGCAACATTTGTGTAAAAAAATAAGGCACTTAATAATATTGTAATTAATATTAGTGTAGTTTTGAAAGAATATGAAAATGCGTAGAATACCTAGAATTTCAAACTGGAAAAATAAAGGAAAGCGCTTAATTAACAAAATTAAATCAGTAATTCAAATTCTAAACATAAAGTATTGAGAAAATATTACCTCAGTCTTGTTATTCAATAATGATGGTTCATTCAGAAAAGAATGCCAAGTTGCGGGAAGAGAAAGCATCGGGTGCGACCTCAGAGTGCTATTGGGATCATACGGTATTATATTGTGCACCGTTTCAGGAGCATGCCCGTGCTTACAATAGTACTGAAATAAAGATTATATATTAGACTCGTAAAGAGGACATTCAAAATTGTGCGATGTATAATAGCACTGAACAGTTTCTGTCAAGATTTCAGAATTATTAACTTTTGGTGGACTAGGCAAGAAAAATAATATTGGTTGTCAAGGAGACTGCTGAGATATTCCACAAATTATCACTTTATTATTTATATCATTCTGAAGAATTTTAATATTATAATTGAATTGTCATTTTTAGATCTATTTATCGAGATATTGTATTTAAACTATAATGTGCTACAAATGTGACGATGATGTTTCGGGTATAAAATCAAAGGCAGCCATAACTAAAAAATTTAAAAATGTTTTGATTGCAGTCACCGAGGATTACTAATTTATATTAATTATAGATTTTATGAATCTATATCTTTCAAAATCATGTTTCCTATAAATTTATAGGCTATATTTCCTATAAAGTTTTGAATTCAGTACATTCTAACATAATAATCCTCGATGACTGCATTAATTTTTTTTGGATATTGCTGCCTTTTCTTTTATACCACACATATGATGTACACTTTGTATTCATTATTACACATAAATATGTGTAATAATATTACATATAAATATGTGTGATAGCCCTGTGAGTTAAGATTTCAGGTTTAAAAATCAAGTATCAGATCTGGGGTCACAGTTTCAAATCCTCGGCCAGCTATATTAATATAATAAAATATTAATTTAGCTGAGGCAAACCATTTCATGGAGTTGTGTGTCATAGTGCATTATTTTCAAGATTGACAGGAGGTTTTAAGGAAATTCTGGCAGCCTAATGACCTTGGTGACAGGCAGGTAGCGACTGCTTTCTGATAGTATTAAAATTATTTTGAGTAGGATGGTAAATTTGATAGACATTTTGAGAAGAGGATGACTGCAGGGAATAAGGTGAACGGTGCTTTCAATGCGATAATTTCTAATAGAAATATGTCTACCAAGGCAATACTAGCAGTACAGAAAATATAATTCTGATACCAATGGCTGTAGAGTTATAAATAGAATAAAGAAAGAATAGCTGAGATGGTTTGACCATGTGGAACGGATGAGTGAAGAAAGGATGGTAAAGAAAATTTATAAATCAAATATTGGAGCTTCGACAATAGAAGAGTGTGCATGGAGAAGATGAATGAAAGTGGATGAAGCAAAAGTGGTGTGCCAGGATAGAAGAGTGTGGCGCTCTATCCTCTCTGCCTATCCCGGCATGATGGTTAGCTAGTTATTTTGACAACATACACAGCCATAAAGCTGTAAAAGTACACATACAAATAAATATTGAATTCACACATAATATTAAGCAAAAATAAAAAATATTTTGGTTAACATAATACATAAATAAAAGAATAATACAGTGGAAAAGAATAATACAGTGGAAAAGTATAAAGTACGAAAAATACATAATTATTAAGTGTAAGGTACAGTCAAAATCAGACAGTGGATCCAAATAATCACACACTGCAAAATATTGATAAACCAAATGAAAGAAAAAGAAACAATACATAGGAAAAATAAAAATGCAAGCACAAAAGAAGCCCTCCCAATAATTGAAAAACAAGTTAAAAAAGTAAATCATTTGAAAAAACATCCAGATTACCATGCCTGTGCAATCTATTTATCAGTCAGTTTAATACTCATATTTATATTTCCAGGCTGGCAATGAAAAATTATTATATTCAAGAACACATTCTTATTGTGAAGTTGCAATTTTACAATTAAACTAAATTTCACAGAACAAGGTTCTGTGACATTTAGTTTTGCCTGGTAGACCTAGCAGGAACGTGATTTACAAAATAAATGACATACAATGTATTTAAACATTTACGTATGCATACATTTACCTTGATTGGATTGTCCGACTTTTTACGTCTCAGATATCTGATCCGATTAGTCAGTGCCCTTTCTCCGTGACATGCTAATGTAGTAGTAGCAATAAGCTCAGAAAGCCACCTGAATCGTTTATTGCCCCGCCCTGGACGGAAAAGCTTAGGATTTGCGAGTATATACTTATCAAATTGTTCCATACCCATTGCTACCAATCTAAAAAGCGATAATGCATTATTTTAATTTATTCTGTAATGGATAATTCAGCTACTTTTATAAATGGTGGAAGCCTGGGAGCAAGCTGTCAACCGCCGACTCTTCTTTTACCAATTAATATGTAGATTGCATCTTATATTAAAACATTAAGAAATATTTTGTTGTTTATAGAAACGTAATAAAACAAACAAAAAGTTATTAGAAGAAGGTAGTAACAGATGTCTCACTTCATCTGTGAAATTGAACTTACTGGTCTTCTGATGAGAGGTATTCACATTTTCCTACCGTCTCCACTCGGAATGGATACTTTGGGAGCAAATTTGGATAAATAAATACATTACTATCGAGAATTGTTTCAATAAACTGCTTACTAAATTTCATGTAGTATATCGAATTGCGATTTCTTGCTTTGATTCTGAAATACAAAATATATACGTAAATATACAGCAAGATATAAAAATATGCAGTAAAACCCCGTAAATTGGAATTTTGCCATAATTTGAAATTTTTAAAACCCGCAGGTCCCAAAATGTTTATTTCATAGTAGATTAACCCCGATAATGCAAAGTCATTTTTAGCCCCTTACGCCATAAATCAATACATTTCTAGTCACATAATTTGAAAATTGAAAAAATATTTTGACTTTTTCGCAAGTGAGAACAAAAAATATGTCAATACTTTAGAAATAGAATTTTCGTGACCTTTGCATTATGTAGCATAATATATAATGAGTTTTCGAAAAGGTTTCTTGAAATGTGGAATAGATGTTTTTCACAAAATTAATTAATGGCTTTCTTCACGAGTTTTACAATTTTTGTCAAATTTCACAATCAATTTTTTTTTGGTACCTTGAATTCCCAATTAACGGGGTTCCGCATAATTCAAAATGTTTTTTACTTTAATAACATTGGTTGCCACTGGTCTATATGTGTTGTAGTGCCTGCGTGAGTTTTGTTGCGAGTTGACAGAATAGTAAAGATCAGAAAGTGTGTATTTTTAACCAAATTTATATTCAGTAGGTATTAAGTGAATTTTAAGTGCTTTTTTAATAAGAAATGTGAGTTAACTGTTGGACTTTCTGAAAATATAAAAACTTTATGCATACATCACACACGTATGAGAATAAAAACATACTTGTTTTTTAATTCTACTTGTTTAATTTCCGCGATACATGTTTCGCCTTATGAGTCACTGATATGCACAGCCCTGGTCAAATGCATTAGGCACCCCCTATACAAAAAAAAGATTATGTGCCATTATACAAGTAAAAGGATTGCGCACAAAATATTAAATGTAAACAAATATCACTAAACAATTGTCATTATTTTTAAAATCCCTCCGTAAAAAGAAAAATGTAAATTTTTTAAGGATGCCTAATACATTTGGCCAAGGCCGTATATCGATTTGGGTACTTACGCCTTAATGTTCTCATTGACTATGAATCTGAAACAGGAAAAATATAATATTTTAAATGTTTTTTTAAAGTAAGTTATCATTTAAATAAAATATAGATGGAAAACGTAGTATGCTTTGACACCTAAAAGCCTGAGGCGTACAGTAGATATAGATTTAGATTATTCTGTAAGCAATTAAGTATATTATAATATTCGCTGTACATTTGTTTATATTAAATTTGTATATTTGTTTAACAAGCACCTTTGGATAAAATGATGATAAAATGAATTCGTTGTTAACCTACCTTTTACATATTTATTTGTTTTTGAGTAACATTTATTGTGATTTTAAAGTTAAGTTTTAACAATATTAATTATAAATTCTTATCCATATATGTATTTTATTTTAGAGCCTGTTTATGATTGAACATGATTTTTTAATTGTTTGAAATTGAAAAAGCTTCATGTAATAATTGAAGCAAATTTTTATTTTTATTAAAGATCCCAACATTGCTACGGCATTGGTTTTTATTTCTAATAAATGTGAAATATTTTATAGGTTTTGATTAAACAAATAAAATAAACATAATAAAAATGCTGCAGCTTTTCCAAGAAACTTCTTGAACTACAAATCAAATATGTCACCAAGTATTACTGTGCCAAATATCCAACCTATCTCACATTTTACTCGATTAAATAATCAAAAAAACAATACAGTAAGATAGTAAACGCTAATTTATTTTTACCCTTAACCAATGTTGAAATTTTATTCTGTTAAACAGAATAAATAAGGTCTCCGTACAATGCAGTCCTACTTGTCCGCCTATAATTATAATGAATTGTCCGTTTACTGCATATAGATTACTTAAGCAATATTTGTTTCACGGAATTTCTAGTACTGCATGGCTGTTTTGCTGGTAATAGTCTTTCTGATATCTTGTCTTTAATTCTGATATATTCTACCGAAAATTATTTGTAAGAAAATTTGTATCAATAAAAGTACCATGCTTTTCCCTTTAAACACAGGGCACCAATTTTGCCAAATATTGTGTGTCAGTTGCGATTTAGTCATATGGAAGAATCTTATATTCAATAGGTACAGAAATATAAAATTACAATTTTAATGTACGTACATATCATTTTCAAGTAAATTAACAACTTACTGCATCATATCCCTCATTTCTTGTGTGTCTTCAGCCAGTCTAACTTGCCACCTGTTACACAGGTCAATAGCAGGAAGAAGATTGGATGGAATAAAAGCGGAGAAAGGCTTATCGGATCCCAAATCTTTTAGTTCAGTCTGTTGTGAAGAAAAGTTTATTTAAGAAAATTCAAAAATTCTTGCACAAGCTAAAAATGTGTAAACTATATTACGTACTGCAATGTGTAAAAATATCGAAAGTCTCATGATTATAAAAATGTACAGAATCGGAAAGTAAAAAAAAATATATTTTAATACCAAATATTCCTTTTGCTTCGGTCCGTGCTTCCACAACTCGGGGTGTCCGTGAAGTTGCAGAAAGCATTGTGTCGCCATCTGCACATGTTGTCTCATCTGCTGGCCTAAAATTTCCCTCTGTAGTGGTGTGAACACACCAATTGTTTTATCTTCATTTGTTAGAGATTTCTCGCCAGTATCAGAATCATTATCTGATTTAGAGTCATCTTTTTTAGAGCTTCTTCTATCTACTTTCACGCTTGGAATCAATTCTACGGAAGATGATACAACGCAGCTTGTTTTATCTATAGCATCCACTCTTATAGATAATGGAGATGTCAGAGGAACTTTTCCGTCAGTTGTTTCACATTGCGTTTCCGTACCTTTTGACTGCTCCGCGCTTTGCGTCATTACACAGTATTGTAAATTGTTTTGACTCATTTGTTCTATATTCTCAGCAGATAGACTTATGTTCTGCGCTATTTCTTCAATACACGTCTTTTCTTGGATTGCATTATGCTGAAGAATATGCTGTTGGAAATTAGTTTTACAAATTAATCCTCTCCCAAAGGGAAAATTTTTTAAAATCATACTAAAGTAATTAAAAAAATAAGGGACTATTTAGACATCATGTCTACATAAAAATTAGATACATCATACAGAAAAAATCCATATGTAATATTATGTATTAGTTGAGTAAAAATAATAATTAGAAACATTAAGTTGATTATAATATGATAATTAAACTAGTCAAATCGATTATAATTATAAATCACACTTTATTTGTGAAGTTGTGATTTTTCAGAATATGCCATATAGGATGGGAAAAATAAAAATAAATGTCTTGATTGCAATGACCAATCAATCAATCAAAGAGAGACAGATTGGCCTCTTTATACTAAAGTGATAGTTAATATTGATTTTTGACTGAAATATCGTAGCAAAGACACAATATCCAACAATGCAGAAAATTGAGGTGGCAATTACTTTTAAAAAATTATTTTCAATAAGATGTTCGTTTCATGGATTCCAGAGAAATTTTCATGAGTGGCGACAGGTTTTTTGTATTTATTCCAGAAAAACCCCAGTGGAATATTGCTGTCTTTGCCTTTATACCCCTTATATTGAGTCATGGTGGTGATACTTCTTTGATGGATAGAATTTTTCTGTGGAGCCTTCTAGTGATTCATCTAATTTATTTTAATTATCAAAGTTAAGAAAAATAGCAATCTCACAAACAAAATGTAATTTTACTAAACTGAACAACGTTGGTACCACCTAGGAGGTTTTACTGAAAAGTTTTTTAAAAACACCAATTAAAAGATGTTCGGGAAAAATGGGAAAAAAATAAATGTATTAATGTTAAAGTAACAGATGTAGTGTCACTTTAGCTTAATTCTTTACTAGCGATGGGTCCGCTCTGTACTAAGTACTACAATGTAGTACTACATTGTACTGAAGCGTACACTACACACGTTTTTAATCGCACATTTACTTCATTTGTAGTCCTACGCAGCACAAAGCGGACCCATACGGTCGCGTTCATATTTGTATGTGCGACGGCCGGCGCTGCTTTGCACACACTATACATTACACATGTGCGATTCTCGCACGAAACGCACATCGCACAAAACGCACAATGTAGTATGAATTGAATGGCACATTTTGAATTTTCAGCACAGTGAGTATAGGAGCGCCACCGCACATACAAATGTGAACGCGACCATTAAGTTTAAGTGAATGGGCCAATGGGTACATTCAGTACATTGTATTAGCCTATTACAAAGGTTCAACAAAGGTACCTTTTTGTACTCGCACTATACTGAGTGATTAGTTGATTTATTTATTGATTACTGATTAGGTGATTAGATTAGTTTAGTTCATATGAACTATGCACGTACCTTCATATATATGTACCTTCGCGTTTCGTGTTCTGTGACAGATACGTATTGAAAGTATACATCACAAAATTGTTTGGTATTTTGGTATTTCGTAAGTTCTTTTTTTTATTTTAGTTATCGATATTTAATTAACATCTTTAAATTAGTGAAACATTTTAATAACATACGACGAGTGTTTTAGTAAGTTAAAAAACATATTTTTTGGATGCGGTTTTCAAACCATTTTAAATCTATTTTTATCAGTGTGTACGCGACTTTTTACATAAACATTAAATTTGTTTATATACATTTTTAATTCATTGCACCTTGTGGGTTTATTTTAGCATTCTATGTTAAAACATTGTTTTTAAAACTCTTGTGTTTTTTTTGTTTCCAGCTGTTTTATACCTCACCGCACGCATTAAAGATTTTAGGTATATAAATACCTATATTATATGTGTATACATATACACGTTGTAATATATTATACTATTATAACGTGCACGTTATAATATATTATATTATAAATAAGGATCATCTCTTTTTCAACCACGGCTTTTGCATGACATTGCTTATGTCTAAATTTTGAATCAATACGGCAGCTTATGTGTAATTATGTATTCGTTATTTTAAAATTTCCTTGTTGTTATTGAACACTATTTGCGAAGCATTTGAATACGATTGTTCATTTGTATAAGCTAATTTTTTAAACGGCAGTTACGGTGTATATAACTTTAAAAGTATTTTATATATGGTGATACCTAGGACACGGTTTTTTAAAACTCTTTTGTTTTGTGTTAAATTTTTTTGTGACATTGCACGATTAAGAATTTAAACGTATATAACTATCAAATTTTTTTCAACTATGGCTGGTCGTTGTGCAAGAAAGGATTCGGTGAAATCTTTTTTTAAAGTTTTAGAAGACGATAAATGCAACTTTTGTTCCAAAATCTTATCAATTAAGGGTGGAAATTCTTTTAATATGAAACGACACTTGCACACTTTGCATCCCACTGTTTTACAACCTTCCCAACAAAATCAAGTCAGTCATCAAAATGCTCAAAATATCCCATAATCAAGAAACTTCCGTTACCAGTAATATTAAATTAATTCAAAATAATATGTTTAATTACCTTAATAAACCAATGCAAGGAAAAAAAAAGAAAATATTACAAGAATACTAATAAGTCTCTTAGTTAAACATTACCTTCCATTCCAAATAGTAGAATATAAAGAATTCAAAATGTTTGTAAGAGAATTATGTCCAACATCCGACCTACCGCAATGTCCGCAACGGAAGGTATATATCTATTTTCTATGGCGGAAGGCTACAATATTTCTTTCCATAATATTATCAAATGCACATTATTATTATCTAATGTATATGGCACGCAATTCTATATGTGTCACGTGATATAAACACGACATCAAAAACTAGGGTAAAATATGCATTCATTCGTGTTCGCGCGTCGCGCCCGCCACAACCAGTGCTCGCGGCGACACGTCAAGGACGACTGATCCGGAGTATCGGAGATTGGAGCTCAGAGCGCTCGCGAGCTTCCCGCTCGCGAACGAAGGGTTCGCTCTCCGCACGTGAACTAGGACTACAAATGAAGCGAACACATTGTAGTGTTCAAATTGGTGAATGTGTGCGTGTTGAAGTCTTCATTCTGAAATGAAGTTTTTCCCTTCGGTATTCTTTACTGTTTCTGAGGTGAGTTCGTTGAACTTCATAATCACATAATATATGAAAATAAAACACTTGTTTTTGGTTCTACTATTAATTTATTCGAGACACGTTTCAGTTTATGAGGGCATAATCAATTTAACTCGACAACTTTTATTTATATTAATGTTAATCTATTAAATAATCTATACTAAATTACCAAGCACGGAATATATATGTAGTAAAAATGTTATAAATGAACAAGTGAATATTTATAGAACCCCTCTAAATGACATTTTAAAGTGTGGTAAAATATTATATTGTAATTATTATAAATAACACACATTGCATTTAGGATTTGATTCTGCTGAAATCTTTTTTCTGTTTAGATCTACAAGGGGTTTGGGATACGATTGTCATTTCGGGACTCCTGTAGCACTAAAACATTGTTAGTATTTAACATAATTATTACCTAGAACCTTGAATTTATTAACAAGAATAATTATTTATATGAAGCCTCAGAATTCTATTTTTTTTCTTTTCATATAGTGTAAATTATACAGCTGTTCTGTTGTATTATGTTATCATTAATATTGTGGGGTACTGTGTAACAGCTGATATGAACAGAAAACCGCAGTCAGTTTTGTGCTTTGTCGCTCGACCTTGGTAGTCAGGGCAGTTGTCAGCTGTGCAGCTGCAGGTCAATGCACCGAGATCTATGTGGCGTTGACGACAGGTGATCTTCGAGCGTGATTGTAGGACGAGTCAAAGTGCTGTCGTTGGCGTGGAGAGTGTCGTGAAGCTGGAGATGGTGTTGATGAAGACATTGGAGCGATAAGCCTGACAATGATCGATGGATTGGAGACTGGAGGCGTAGCGAAGAGTGAGATGAGTGGCGTAGCGATTGTGTTTGATGTCATAGCTACTGCAGGAGATTGGTCATACGGCCTAGAGAGAGACGAGCTACGTAGCTAGGTGATGCTATGAGTAGCGGGCAGTGACCTCGTGGTTGAGCCCGAGAAAGGCTAACTAACTTGGGACTTCGTTACTACGTCTTTTAAATCCCAATTTTGGTGTAAAGACAGGTACAAAAAACCTGTGTGAGAAAGGGGCCATCAGCATATTTACGTTTCTTTGTCTTCGTGAGATTCGCCCTCAGCAGAATTCGCGTTTGCATTTTTCATTTTTATCCTCCTATATGAAGCATGGGACATGCCAGGTCAGTAGTTTCTAATTTCCGATGTCTATCTTATCTGTATGTAAACACAGACGTCCGCGCTTTTGAGTGCGCATGTTTTTTCTTGTCCGATTGATTTTCCGTGGGAATTTCGGCAATGGTCAAAACGCGTGGGGAGACTGATTGTTGACCCCACAATATAAAATGAAAATTGTGTTAGTGTTGGAACAGAACTGTTAATTAGAATCAATTGAAATTATTAAATAAAATTAGTAAAATTTATAAAAATCCTAAAAATCCCATTGAATAATTGCCTCTCTTCATTTCATGAATACAATTAATATAGCTGTCTTCTACTATATTATAGATTAAAATTGATATAAATATAGGTAGCTGAGTAAAATTGTTGAATTGATAATGCCCTCATAAGGCAATAATTGTTAATTCTTTAAATGGTCTATTTCTTTAAATGGCAATAAATAGTTAAGGTTTCAGGTTGTAGCTATATGAATTTGTTAGAGATTTTTTCTGTTAATATATATTTTCAAGTGATCCATCTAATTTGTTTTAAATATATTATTGTACATAGGTGTGGTATGTGATATTACAAAGTTTTAATTTGTGATAAATATTTAAGTTAATGAAATTCAAAATATAGATTAAAAATAATAAAGAAATAATTACCACCCATATAAACTTGAGGATAAGACGATCCAAGTACAGCTTAAAGTTAATTTTTGGAGAATCCAAAATGTCAGAAATCAACAGCAGGAGCATAATTCAAATTTAACAAATTAGACTATGAGACAGATAAAAGCTTTTTAAAAAATGTTTTTATGGTTTATATTCTAGTGTTTTCTATTGGGTTTATCTATTTTAAATATTTACAAAAAATATTTTACAAAAATGTAGCCATTTTGTCTTTGTTATTTCTTTATTTTTATTTTATTTTTAAATTTATTTTCTTATTTTTTAAAGACAACTTCATCTTTGCTAGTTACAAATAAGTTCTACATTTGAATTTCCTTAAAATTTACTTTTACTTCAATAGTTTTTAGTACTAACGTTCATTCCGGCATTTAAATATTTAAAAATATATATGTACTGCAGATTTTCCGGCTCGACTATAAGTCAATGTTAATATTCATTAATAAAGATATATTATAGATGTCTCATAGAGACTAAGCTATATTTTTATATGGGAAAATAGGTATGCAAGTCTTTTTGGGTGTTCATAGGGCTTACGACGTATCGTAAGGCTGGCTTAAGTGATCACTTTACACAAAGTAACGTTCACCATTTCCACCCATGATAGACTACCACATCTATCAAAATTTTGGAAGTTGTATATATGTCTAAGTTACAGAACTTCAAGATGTCGCACAAAGCTATATTTTTATATATCTTGGGGGTCCCCCTGGGGATAAAATCAGGTATTGTGTTCTTGAAAAATTTGGACATACTCAAATCGAAGACATACTTAAATAAATACGACATACATAAATCAAATCGAATCAAAAGAATTTGCACAGTCTGGTTTCCAGAAAATGTCAAAAAATGAACTAAAATTTTAACTTCTAATATGTAACAATAAAATGAATGTTCTAGATGGCCAACAGTTTGGATTAAATGGTTGGTTGAAAGAAATCCATATTTAATGTCAAAAATTGCATAAGAACTGTATGTAGCCCAATTTACATTTGGGAAAAGCTCGTGTCCATTCATCACAACACCTGTCAAGGAGCATTATTATACCATACCATCTAAAATAACTTGCGCAAAGTTAAAAATTGGTGAAAGTCTAATTTTATGTTTTTTTTTTAAGTATAAATGCATGCATAGTTCAGTAAGTTATAATTACACTGGAACGGCTTATGTCCAGGAGCTTGATGGGAGATGCCTTTTCAGGAAGTGCACTTTTGCTGGAAGACAAAGAGGCCGGTAGCAAATCGGAGTTGGGGGCCATCATGAATGTTCCCTCAATATCGAACACATCGTCGATCGGGAACAGTTCTGACATTAAATCCCGGACTTCCTTTTTTGACACTTCCACATCTTTATCCTCTCGTAACTCTTCACTGTCAACTAAAATTTTAATCAATTCATTTAAAAAAGTGATAGGATCAATTCATATACTCACATTATGCAATGTGCTTGGAGATGATGTATGAATCAGTAGAAATAAGCAAAAGTATTATAAAATAACCTTGGACTTTTTCAGCTGACGCATTGTATTCAGGGTCATCAGCTTCATCATCTTCATTGGTAGGTTCAGGTGGAGCTAGAAAGAAAATAAAATGAATAGTGTTGGTAAAAATAGCTTTTGGCAATTAAAAAAAAGCTAATCTATAAAAACCAAGTTTTTATTATACTCCCTTTCTCATTGAATCAGGTTTTCGTGCTATACACGCGTCGGGCTAATTACTCATTTGTATTCATTCCAATTTGAAAAAACCATTAAAATTTCGAAAAACCCAAAATTATACTATATTTATTAAATTATTTTAAATGAAAATTTGTTAAATCGTTTTTATCATCGCCACGAGTCTGCATGCAAAGTTTCAGCTCGATTGGATCACGGGAAAAGGGTTAAAAATCGATCCAAAATTTTTCATCAGACGAGTAGACGCTAGGTATGAGTTAAAAGAAAGGGAGTAAAAAAAAAGTAACCCATAAAAACCAAGTCTTTATAATTCTCCCTTTCTCATTTACTAGTGGAAACTGGTTTGGCGCTTAACCTACGTGTTGGGCTTCGGTCGGGCGACGCTACGAAAGGGAGTAATAAAAAATTTCCAAAAATCCAAAATTATACTATAATCACGTTTCGCGTCTACCAGACGCGTTGAAATATTTTCATACAACTTAATAATTTGTACGAAAAAACCATTCAAAATTTGAAAAATCCAAAAATTTGTTAATTTTTTTAACAAAAATTTGATAGATCTTCTTGATCATCGCCACAAGTCTGCTTGCAAAGTTTCAGCTCGATTGGATCACGGGAAAAGGGTTAAAAATCGATCCAAAGTTCCAAAGACAAGCAGACACGACGACAAGTAGACAAGCAGACGCTACGAGTTAAAAGAAAGGGAGTAAAAATTGATCTATTTTAGAATGTTATCAAAATTGCTATTTATAGCACTGGTACATTCACTGCAAATGCATATTTCGGCGTTTTTTACGAAAATGTGGGTTTTTATAATTCATTTATATCAGAATGTATATGACAGATTGCAATTTTTTTAGGGCGATAACTTAGATAGAACCTTTATTCTTATATAAAAGTAATAAACTAAACATTATTTACAATAATTAAGAAAAATATAGACATTAATCCACAGGCCGCGGCAAAAAAAACCTTTTTAATGTTCCCGGGCGTAACGACATCGTCTACGTCAGAATCCATGTTAGATGCCGTCTGGCCACGGCAGGGGTCAGTCGTGTTTATGTAGCCGAATATTCCTCGTCATTTATTTCACTATTCCTTGTACTTTTACGCCAAATTTGACATTTATATGAAATATTATTATATAATACGCTCAAAAGCAATTGATATCTCCCATATATTAAGGTTTTATATGGATTTTCGAACGGTTTCATCCTTTTTACACTTTGAACATGCGAACAGTTTCACTATTAGCCCAATTTCAACAACAAAGTCCAGAATCTCACTTAGATAAGTCAAAATACGCACTGTACGCGCCGTGGGCATGCGCGTTGGCGTAATTATTTTTCGTTTATATTACGGTATACATTAAGATTTGAAAATTATTTCAGAATTATTAATATGTTTTTTAAATTCTATTCAGTAAGTAATTATTGGACGAAAATAAAATACGGGAATTTGTCGATAGATAAAATAATACATTTTGATATACGCAGTACGCACGTGGGGCTAGGTGATTGTTTTGTATTGTCATATTACGATATGCATTGATTTAAAAAAGAGTTCAGAATTATTACTATGATTCTTAAATTAGATTGCGGAAAATAATAAGTCGACTCAAATAATATAAGATCATTTGTCTAAAGTTAAATAAGTAAATATTTTGATACGTGAGGTACTTCTGTGGGGATACCTGACGCGGACGAAAGCAAAGAATATATGACCATCTCTTTCTATCAAACCTTACTGTTTTAGCAACGTATGTACCATAAATATGTAACTAACGTGTAATTTTCACTCGATTTGCGCTCAGATGACATGTCGCGCACGGCTTGAAAGGACATGATCTATCGATGTAATTTGACAGTTATCCATGTTTGTGAATCGGCTGTGCCGCCTTAATGTAAAAAAATAAAATTGGGAACAAAATTAACAATATTTAGGAGTAATAATATAGTACCTTTTAACTTTCTTTTAGCGTCTATGCATGTATTTAATTTTTATACTATCATGGGACGTGGCTGTGGGAGGCAAATGAAACACTAAAAAATTTTAAACTTTTTATCAATTTCACAAAAAGTCATTGGACACAAATTAAATAGGAGCACCATTCTTAAATTTATAATCACTGAATTTTTCTAGAATATTTCACACATTTGTTACACTGTTTTTTATTTACCGCTGTTTCCAGTGCTTCTATCAATTTCTAGAATATCCTGTTCAATTTTCGCACGTGGGTAAAACATTTCACTTGTCGGTAGGTACTCACCCAATATCTATCACATGATTAATTACGCCGGCCACACAGCTTTGCTGTTTTATCGCTACTTTTGTTGTACTTGTGATCAAAAATGACTGATTGCGTAGCAGATAAAAGGAGACGGCCCCTTTCACAGAAAAATGTCGCATAGTCTAGTCATGTTGAGATTTTTATGGATCATCCTAGAGCCTTCTTTTATCTTCTAATTTTAGTGTAAAGGTGTAGAACGCTGTAGAATTGTCTAAATAAATTCCGTGTAATTCTTTCCTATTACTATCTCATTACAATACATACCTACGTATTATATTTACATCTTTTAATTTATTTACTATAATATGAATTATTTCATATTTTTTCAATACGCTTTAAATGTCACCACATTAATTTTACAGGTTATTTAGCACAAAAAACAAATATAGATGTTCAACACCATTGAAATTGGCTTAAAATGGTAATCATGGGCTCGCTCGTGAATGAGGTGTACTTTGGAAATTTTCTTTAAAGGTGAGCTTTTTGACACATTATTGAAAGCCAATACTGAAACCATAACATCAACACTCATCACCTGATGGTGGACCCTGCAATGGGATCCGAAACATCAGCCAGAAAGGTCAAAGAAACATGGCAGAATATCCCAGAAACTCAAAGAGGTGTATATTTTTCTTTCTTGTGTAGTAAATTTTTTTTTTTAATTGTCTCATAAATTTGGGGTGCGCCTTACAATTTGGTGCGCCTTATCGTCCAAAACATAGGGCGATAGTTTGGAATATTCGAGTCTTATTTTCACAAACAGTGTTGGGTACATTAAAGGCTGCGTGTGAATGACTGACTGAGCAGCTAGCGAAAGAATGATGATTTTATCTGACACAAACACATTTGTACTTTTGGCGGCTAAGATAGCAATCTACACTAGCTAGTGTTTTCCACTCCTATTGTGCACTCCGCGAAAACATCTAATTCTTTCAGGCACTCCCAACTATTATAGTATTCAATTTTAATTCCATTTCTTGCATGCCACCTAGTAAATAAGTAATAGTAAATAAGTTTTTTTCTTTTTTAGCGGTAAGTTATTTTGTAAGATGACAATTTTTCTGTGTAAAGTGCCCTTGAGGTGAGTATTCGCAAAAACGGTGCTATATAAGTTATCCAAATATTATTATTATTATACCTGACACACGGACAGCGTTCCTCCACGAAAAGGTCGAAATAATTAATGTGATAATAATAATAACTTACTTTCTGGATTGGTAAATTCGGCTAAGAATTCACTCCAAACATCGTCCATTTGGTATTCTTCAACATCATCTGGAGGAATAAAAGAATCTTCAATTTCTTCAATAGCAGTGTCACTAAGGCAAAGTTTTGATCTTGTTCTTAATGCTATGGTTGGTTCGTTCTTCTCATTCGGCTGAGAAATTTCCTGTAATTTCATAATTAATTATACTTTCTTGATGGCAAAGTACATTTATCTAGCTTACCAATAACTATAGGGAAAAATCATATTTTGAAATTTACATAGAATAGTTGAAGTATATATATATATAATAGTAATTGAAGTATATATATATATATATATATATATATAATAGTACCTACTCAGGTTGGATACAGAGAGCTCAGCTCAGATGACTTTAGCCATCGGTTTTATAAAAATATTTTATTTTTATAACAAAGCTGTGCATGCTCAAAATAATTCTGTTTCGAAATTAAAAAAAACTGATCATTTTAACTTCCTTATTCTTTCCAAAACTTCATTTATTGTGTGTATCACAGACTATGATTAAATATTATTCTATTTAAAATGTGTGCACATTTCGTTTAATGTACCTAATCAAAATGTCAAATATTTGACAATTAAAATTTTTATCACAAGATATTCACGATAAATAATGCTCGAAATTAACAATCATTTGCAAAATCTCTATTCTACAATAAAAAACAAGTATGTATTCACAATCATATAATGACATATTGCAATATGACCTGAATTATGCTATTGATGCGCAATATGATGATGATGAGCAGTATGAATTAATTTAATTTGTAACATAATTAATTATAGGCAATGTGAAAATAATTTAATTTTAGTTTCTTTTTCTTTTATCACCTTTGGTAACTTAAACATTCCATCTTCTGTGTACTTTGTTGGACTCTGATCAACTTCTAACGCAGAACCAGGGGTGACAGGAGTTCGAGGTTGGGAGTCAGCGTCCGACTGGGAACCCACTGTGTCTCTTTCATCATCACTTCCATCCTGCAATATAACATCCTGTATAACATCTTCCAGTGACTTAAATCCGTGCTTTGCGCATAAAACTTTCTGGTGCTTTAATCACATCGTTTTTTAGTAAAAAACATAATTCAAAGGTGATGTTGTTCTTTTTCACTTATGTCTGAAACGGGGTATTATTGTATATATTGAATACATCATATGAACATGGTTAATGTTAACCACTCCACTATCAGCGAGATGAGATCGACGAACTTATCTTCACTGACAGTGAAACCTGCGACGGCGATAAATAACATATTATAACGTACACAACCTCAAACGAAAACAGATATCAAAGGCAGTAAGTAGTTCATGTAGCCATTATGAAAATTAAAATGGATTATTTAATCCTTAAACTTGAATTTAAAAAAATATTTTTGAACTTGGAAATCGTTTGCGTGCCATCCAAATTCTCAAACGTGCCACCTCGGACATGCGTGCCCTAGGTTCGCCACATGTATGTACGATGCGCTCCGAAACAGAAGCATGTTATAAGTATTTTCAAATTATTTATTTTAATTTATATTTTACAGCGAAAATATTTATAGTGAACGTAAATTTTTCAATTAATTGAATAGGTTGGAAAATACAATTTCACTGTAAAATCTATAAAAGATTCAGTTTTTACTGGAGGGTTATTAAAGGTACTCGGATTCATATCCATATTTGGCCAATATCCATTCTATAGAGAATTATATTCAGGCATAGACAGCATTTCAAAAATTCAAAAGTTATAAAAGATTTAAGGTTTATATTATGGTTGTCCGAAATATTTAGGTATTGGAATAAAATGGATATTTTATACGAACCGTATGGATGTGTAGAGTAACGGTTCGTGTAAAATATCAATTTTAATTTTAATAACTTAATATTCAAAAGTTAATTTATATTTTATTATCTTTCAGAATTGCAAATAGAGATAAGAAAATTTTTACATGTTCTCCTGGAGCTGGCTGGTACTCCTCATCTGACTCCTCATCAGGCAGGTCTTGATTGATTAGTTTTGTCACTTCCGGTGACGTAACATTAATAAGTTTTACTGGGGTTAACGTCAATGGCCATGACATATCTGGAGTAATTTTCTTTAATTCTCTAAAAGTATAATATAAAATATACTTAATCTAAGTACATTAGTTATATGTATGTATTATGCATGTCGTACTTACTGTCAAGGTACATGATTGGTTAGTTTAGGATTCAGGAAGAAGATTTTTAAACAGGATTAAAAAAAATTTGGGAAGAATATTTTTCACATCATATTTGTATGTTGCAGCTCAAAATACATATTTATTTATTTCAACTATTTCCATCTTGGGAAAAAATTGTTAACGTTGTGAAGAGATGTTATTGTAAGACGATGTGTGGTACACGCAAATGACAATGTCGTTGCCAGAATAATAATACTCTCTGTAATTCGAAATGTCACTCTACTCTATCGTTATACAACAAATAGTTCTATATTATTTTAATTTATGACTGCAAGAGTAGGTAGTGTTGTAATTGTAGATTATAATTTTAATATTTGATATACTGAAGTTTTTTTTCTTCTGTCTAAATATGATTATGTTATGTTGACAATTTTGAATAGTTTATTTAGTGTACTGATGTTTATTTCTTTAACCTGTTAACCGGGCGGGACGTATAAATACGCCAAACGTAAACAATATCGGGTACGGGCAGGACATATGAATACGTCCTTGAAATATATGTTGCGCCCTGGAACGGGCAGAACGTATATTTTCGAACAAAAAAGGTATTAGGTCATCCATACATGTCTCGACATGAATTCAAGACACGGAGAGAATCAGTATTATTTCCCTGTTGAGAGTGGTGGACATGTTCTGGGTCAGCAGTGACGGGTACGTACTTACACTTACCTACCTATTTTCGTATTATATATATATATATATATATATTTAAAAAAAAAAAAAAAATAGATATGCGAACATGGAATTCTTGTCACATCAATATTCTTACTATTTTCAAACTAAGCTAAACGCTTGTGCTATGAAAATAGGACTAACTTGCTAGTCTGGAGTGAGGTTCGAACCCGCGACCTTTGGATCACGAGGCGAGTGTCCTAACCACAAGACCAACAACCAACAACTATTATTTACTTATATTTTTTATATTTCCAACCATTTTATTTTAGAATACATTTTTATAAGTATCCATCAAAATGAATGAAAGCGATATCAGTGATGACGAAATCAATGTACCAATCCATTTTTTTGTTAGTATTCTTTTCTATTGGTTTGTAATTTTGTATTTTCCTTTGTACTTTATATATAAATTAACGAAAAATATATATTTCGTTGTCTTTTAATTTATTTTCATATTATTTTTTATTTTTATTATAAATAATAAATATGAAATTACGTCCACCGGGCGTGACGTACTGACACGTTCTAGTGAAAAAGTTCGAGCCCAATATATGTTGCGTAATTAAAAAGGGACGCGCCCGGTTAACAGGTTAATAAAGTTTTGTAATGAGAATGATAATTACCAAGAGGATGACGATTACCAAAAGTACTGACTTTTAATAAACAAAAAGTTATTAAAATACATACAGAGATATTTTTTGAATACTTATTTCCTTTTTCATTTTCTGATGCATGGTAATCCATTTTTAGCCAAGGGGTTACGGCTACACTCGTGTTTAGCCGGTTAATGTTGAAATAAATGATGAGAGAAACAACATTATCCTCTCCTCGAACACAAACTTAAGTTTAGCCGGCTAATCTTAGGTTTATGTTCACACCCATCTTTAGCCGTAACATATATATATATATACATATACTCAAATCTAACAATAGCAAAGCGTTACCCGGTTTAGCTAGTAATTAATAAAAAAGGATGTAAGACTTACGACATATAGTAAATTTGACTTATTTATGTTTTTTATATACTGTGAACATTGCTTTGCCTTGCTCCGAAATCTGCTAACGCATAGTGTAAGATTTAAGGGGGGGGTAAGGTTTTAAACTTTTTTTTTTGCATTTTATTTTTAATTTTTTAAATGAATGTATAACATCGCAAGAATATTGTGTAAAAATTTCAAGTCAATCGGAGCAAAATTGACGAAATTATGAATGATACTCAGACAGATTTTCTATACCTGCTCGGGCAGCTAAGAGACGCGCTCACCTGAGGACTACCGGACGTGCTATTATATTGGAAGAGTTTTGTGTAGACAAGGACAAAATATGCTGATGATGAAAGCTCTTTGCTGTGTGAACATGGCATCGACAATTATGTGTAAGTATAAAATAAGTGTTGAGTTTTATTTTGAATTTTACAGTGTGCAAAACTTTAAAGCGTTTTCCCCACATCTCACGTTTTCAAAGTCGGTGTCCATCATAACTTCAAAACTACTGCACCGATCCTTTTGAAATTTTGAACACTATTTTTGTACATAATTTACAAGGTAACGCTGGAGACTTTTTTTCATATTTGTTATTAACTTTTATTTTTTAATAACAATTTAGTTGATATTTTTTGCAAAAAATCGCTTTTTTCCTTCAAAGTGTTCCAAAAAATTGAAAAATTGAAATTTCAAAAAACCCTTCCAGCGTTACCTGGGAAAACCTATTATCTAACGAATGAACTTTGATTTTTTGATTTCAGATGATCTAGCACCAAGTTATGATGGACACCACAATTCTACTTTTTTCCGAGACACGTCCGAATAATTGCCACCATTGCCGTATTTTTTAATATTTCTTTTTGAAAATTTTACACAATATTCTTCAAATGTCATACTTTAATAAACCATTGGTTTTAATAAAGAGATTTTAACTGTGTCGTCACAAAAACATGCCTTTTTTTGTACGAATTAACCTTACCCCCCCCCTTAAGTAAGGCTCTAAATCAAAACTAGAATCAAAATTCCAGATTAAATTTACACCTTTGGCTATATTAGTGCTTAAGGCAATGAAAGATAAAACTGATTTACGGTATGGAGATGTAGATACTGAAGAAATAACGCTGTGGCGAGCCTTAATTAACTGTGGTGGTTGAGTCAATCAATTCTGGTCGGGTGAAGTGATGTATTTCTTATGCTCATAAGTTATCTAAGTGCTACAGCCGATAGTGGACTAGCAAGTTAGTCCTATTTTCATAGCACAACCGTTTAGCATAGTTTGAAAATAGTAAGAATATTAATGTGACACGTATTCCGTGTTTGCATTTCTATTATTAAAAAAATAAGCTGTTTCACAATCAATGAAGTAATAACGCTGAACAATTGTTTTAAAACTGACTTTGCTTTGGATCTGGTAAGTTTTGGTTCAGGAGCCTCTTCTTCTTCTTCTTCCATTTCTTCTTCCCGTAATTTAACAATGGCTATAACATGTTCATTCGTTACAACACGCTGTAAAAATAACGAAAACATCAATTGAGAATATTTCGGCTACAAAATTCGTAATTCAATTTATCAAGAGAATTTTAAAAATACTTGAAACTTCACCAACAAACGAAATACCTTTAAAATATTCTTGACGTTTGCATCTGTCAAATGATTTTTTGCAGCTGTTGTACACAAGTTTTCTTCAACTTTTAAATAGTTTTCTGGTAGCGCACCTTCTCCCTCATCACTGCTATCAGTAGTATCCGTTCTAAATAAATAAAATGCATAAGTAGCCAATACAGCATTTAAATTAACAGTATAGCAAACTAATATAAATAGGTTATTACCGCTTCCTTTTTTTCGATCTCGTCTTTTCAACTACTTTTTCGTCCTCTAAAACTATCTTTAGTTCATCGGACGAAGAGCCATTCTCATCCTCATTGCTTTTAGTTTCTCGTTCCTCCATACCTATTTTAATATCTCCAGAGTTATTTAAAAATTATTTACTTTTTACACCATCATATGCCAGCCTATCTCAAATCCCAACAGAATAACAAATAAAACATAGATGAAGTAAACGTCAAATACAAGCAGTTGGAATTTGACCAGAAAAATTTAAGCAAGCACGAAATAGCTACCTTTAAACAAATTACGATTAAGGATGTTTATGCTAAACCATAGTTGTCATTGTTCGCAAAGTAAAATGTGGGGCATTATTGAATAATATATTCCATTCAGACCGTCTATGATTCGTTTGATGATGACGTTTATTATATATTTTAAACTGGAAATTATATAAACGTCCTTGGTTCAATATATTATAATATTTCAAAATGTTGATTTATTTGAGTATAGGATATAATTAAAAAAATCCTATTAACAGAAACATTAAAATTAAAAACGTCTCACTTTAAAATAAGTAAATTTGTATTTTTTTTTAAACAAAATTGTTATATACTTAAATGTGTGAAATCAAATGGAAAAGGTTTTCATGTTACTTACCTAGTTTTAAAATATTTGAATAATAAGCATTTTTTATAATTATTTTATGTATTATACAATAAAGAGATTGTCAAATAAGTGCGTGCAATTATTTTTTGGTAAAAAGATTTTTTGTTTCCAATAACCCACAATAATTCTCTTCAAATTGATATGAAAAACTCTCTGGAAAAAAAGGAATACCTCCATAAGCCGCCGTATCAATGTAGGAACATTGATATTGATTTGGCATTACAGTCTCCAATTTCAATTTATTTGATACCATAACACATACATTATAATCTTTGATTTAATTCGTACATGTTATAAAATTTAATTAGTATACCTACATATAAAATAATTTTTATCAAAGCTGCAGTAGAATCTTGCTTCGGAAAACTATTTTAGAGATATAGAACACATCAATATCCAAAGCGATATTGTTCAGTAATAATATACTCCATATATATGGATACTTATATCTTAACGGTTAGATATTATTATTTATCAATAGATAAATGCTTGGTGCTTTGGTGCGTTGATAGTGCATTGTGTATATAACTATGAATAAAATAAATATATGCCATCACCACACTTCCTCGAGTCAAATCGACTAAGCAAATGGAACGACCAATCGTCCGCGCAATGTGTTTGATAAGCGCATATTAACGGCGAAGGAAGATCCGCACAGTGGGGCGGATCTATCTATTCTGTGCCCTGCCATGGGTTGTATCAACACCATCTATGTTGTATTCAATTAGCAGACGAACGGTGCTTTATGAATTCAGACAATATTGTGGCAGTAAGAACATAACCGATTTTTTTCATATTAATAAAATTGGTTAGATCAATTTAATTCAGAATCTAGAGAATTAATTCAGTTTTAATAATAAAAAACTTTAAATTTTGACATTGATAAATATGTATTTATTTTTATACCATTTCTGATACCGTAAATTTCATCTTAAAAATATCTGACTTCATTGGAAATCATTTCCTTTATAATTTACCAGTTTGATTGCGCAAATAGCATAAAAGCCGCGTAAGGTGCGGCGTATTTGCATTAGGCTACTATTTGTAATGTAAGATGATCGGATCTTCTTTTGTTATCAGTTTTTTATTTATTTGTTATCAAACTCTCTGAAAAGGGGCGATTCAACCGTGCCTAGCACCATGCACTATAATAATGCCTTCGCCAACAGCAAAAACGATATCTCTAACCTGTTCGCGGATCACTTCAAGTGTTCACGTGTGTGATAATCCCAACGAAACAATTCCCAACTTCTCATGCACTAACGAAGCACTCATACGACCCATTAGCTTTACTGAACAAGACATTTCAATTGAAATAATGAAGTTGGACATAAAAAAAGGACCAGGCCCAGATCGAATACCTCCAATATTTAAAAAAAATGTACTGAACTGTTGTACCCTTTATCCGTTATCTTTAACCAATCCATCCAGACCGGTTACTTCCCTGACATATGGAAACTTGCCTACATTACCCCAATCCACAAAAAAGGTGATAAATCTGATATAAAAAATTACAGACCCATTTGTAATTTATCTGTATTACCAAAACTTCTAGAAAAACTAGTTCTAAATAAAATCACTAACCCAATATGTCAAATCATCACTCATTCCCAGCATGGATTTATAAGCGGTAGATCAACTTTGACAAACCTTACACTGTATACGACATTTATTTCTAAAAATCTAGACAATAGAGGGCAGGTGGATGCGATTTACACAGATTTCAGCAAAGCCTTTGACACAGTCAGCCACAAGATCTTACTAGCAAAATTATGTAAATTAGGAATACAAGGGAATCTCCTAAGCTGGTTCACAAGCTATCTACTAGATAGAAACCAGCAAGTCAGAATAAACGACTCTCTGTCATACAAATTTACATCAAGCAGTGGCGTACCGCAAGGTTCCCACATAGGACCGTTCTTATTTATTTTCTTCATTAACGACATTGTTGCAATTTTCAAAGACCCAATAAATGTCTTGTTATTTGCAGACGACATGAAAATTTATACCTCAATTAAATCCCTAAACGACTGCGTGATGCTTCAAGAATCACTAAAAAAACTTCACGATTGGTGTACTATCAATAAACTTCACTTAAATACAGATAAATGCCAAAGTATCACCTTCTGCAGAATTAAAAATCCAATTGTTTTTAACTATCAGATTGATAACATCCATCTAAATAAAGAATATGAGGTCAATGATTTGGGATCACAATTGATTCAAAATTAAACTATATAAGTCACATTAACAGTATCTCCAACAAAGGAATGAAAATGCTTGGATTTATAATTCGCAATTCCCAAAACTTTAACAATCTTTCTACTTGCATACATCTATATAAATCCCTAGTTAGAAGTCAGTTAGAATACTGCAGCCCTCTATGGTCACCATATTACACAAGCCACATCCACACAATAGAAAAAGTACAATATAAATTTTTAAGATATTTAAACTATAGGTTACGTATCCCAATAGAGCAAATTAACTACAACTATCTTCTACAAACGTCAAGTCTAACGAAACTCTGTGATAGACGTATAATAGCTGACTTAATTTTTCTATTCAAAATAATTAATAGTAACAGATTGGATGCACCTGACCTCCTATCCCTTATTACAATCAACGTGCCACAAAGGGCATACCCGTTCCCAAAATACTTATTTCTGCAACAAAACGAATACTGCGCACTTCCAATACTGTACGATTAACAGATTACTTACACTAGGGAACGAATACGCACACATATCGGATATCTTCAGTGTTACATTAGAGTGCTACCGTACTCATCTCAATAAATACTTCTTAGAGAAACAAGGTAGTCCATTTTAGTTTCTAACTCGGTTGCTTCATAATTTCATAAATTGTAATTAATTAACCGTTTAACTTTTTGATACTATTGATAATGTATATTATTTCTTTTTTATACTTGTACTATTTTATATTTACTCTGTATTTAAATTTTATATCTTAGTTATTTTATTCTGACTTTTGTCACTACTACGCTTTTTATATTTACTCTGTATTTTATATCTTTTATCTTTGTTATCTTATACTTACTTTTATTTACTTTCTCAATTTATATTATAAATTATTTTTTCATTTTATATCATAAATTACTTTGTCACTTTATATTATAAGATGTATTTTGTGTAACATAAAATTACTTAGAGAAATAAGGCAGTCCATTTTATTTTCTAACTCTGTTGCTACATAATTTCATAAATTGTAATTAATTCTCATTTGTTAACTTTTTTATACTATCGAATATATATTACTTCTTCTTAATACTTTTGTTATTGTATACTTACTCTGTAATTATTATTTTTTTATCTCTGTTATTTTATGCTTACTTTTAACATTATTATGTTATTTTATATTAACTCTGTATTCTACATATTTTATCTTTATTATCTTATGCTTACTTTTACTTACTCTCATTTTAAATTATAAGGTAATTAGTACAACATCAAATTACTGTAATAGGTTTTGTAACCGTTGAAATAAATAATTCAGTCCACCACTCTTTGTTTGGGCCAGAATGCTATGAAAATGACACTTCCGATAGCAATTACCTTTTTATTAAATTTTTTAAACGTGTAGCGCAGTGGGTACGACACTAACTGCCCACACCGAGGGTTCCAGGTTCGATTCCCGGTGAGACCACAATTTTAATCTATGCGATTTACTCAAGCCTGGGTGTTTCGTGATGTATTTCGTTTCTGTAATTGGGCCTCCTGGCCTTTTGAAGCGAAGAAAAAAAATCGTTGGAGATATTAATAATAAAGTATACTAACATAACCCTGATGACTACCGGACTCAGGTGTGTCTATAAACTATGAATCATCCGTATTAGAATGAGAACAAAAGAAAACTTAGTTTAAAAGTTAAACCGAAAATCTCGTTTAGCCGGTGCGCGCGCAATTTTTGACATGTGTCATCAAAATTGTTTTTATTCGATGTTTCCACATTGAAGTGTCGGTAACGGCTTACCCTATCCATAATCCAAGAAGCAGTACCTACTCCAGATACATCACCTACCCACCTTTTCATCTATCCTGTGGCATATAAATGTAAAGTTATGATGAGATGTAGAAAAAAAAAATATTGTCAACAATGCCTACCGGCAAAATTTCATTTGGAGTTGCAGCAAAATCCATTTCTTCCGAAATCGAAAAGTATCGTTCGAGGTCTAAGTAAATTACTTTTTCTGTTAAGGATATAGTACTTAAGAATTAGTTGATAGTCAAAAAAATCTGTGGCATCCTATATAATACTATAAATTCTGACACCGCAATGTCAAAAACCTGTGTATATATATATATATATATATATATGGCTGTGCGTGGGTGGGAGTGGGTGACGAAAATGTGCTTTCTAGCACATTGTTTTTTTATGGGAAGGCCGCAAACTGTTCAGATTGTTTCAAAATAGGCGCGCCGACTGTGTCGGTGAGTCTAGAAGGTTCCGGAAAAACCTGCTCTAGAAAGTTCTGAAAGGAGAAGGTTCTAGAAAATTCCCAAAAGTTCTATAAGATTCTAAACTGAGTGGCGGAATGTGTCGGTGTGTCTAGAAGGTTCCTGTACATTCGATAAATTTCTTGAAAGTTCTGGAAGGAGAATGTTCTAGAAGGTTCGCGAAAGTTATATGACGATCCAAACAGTGTACTAAAGATCTACGCGTGCGAAGCCGCGCAGGCACAGCTAGTATTGAGTAAAAAAGGATTTTGACACATGTCGGAAATCACGCGCAGTGATACGCGCGCTGCCTTTTCTAACGAGATTTTCAACTAAGGGTTGTATCAACTTAGTTTCTTTCACCGGATAGTAATCTTTCGTTTAAGCCATCGATTATTGCGTTTTCTACCAATCACACAACCCGCTTTCGTAAAAATCTATGGTTGTTACAAAAGATCACTATAATCAATAATCGAAGTTGATACAACCGGCCCTGAACCACTTATAATCAATGTAGATATAACCGGACCTTAGTAGACATTAGTGATGGTCAAACCGTTATTTAATTGGTTACACATGGCATAATTATTTGAGATTTATATATGATTGTATCGATGATTAGTAACTGAGATGTAATGTTTGTTTAGTATCGATGGTTGCCTGTCGAATTGCAAAAAATCAATTAGTAGGGGAGACAGGGGTAATGGGAGTCAGAGGGCAATGGTGGCCAGCTAGGCTAGGCTGACTCTCGTTGTCCCCTTAGTGACTATAATTACTCTCATATATGGACAATGGTGGTCAAAGTTGATTTTTTAAAAACGTTTAACAGCTAGTAGTTTGTTATTCCAACTCATAAATTCGCTCCGTCCTGTCTCTCTTAGGCCCGGTTGTTTCAAGTTGGATTAAAATAAAAGTTTGTTTAAAGCATAGATTTTTACGGACATTAATCATTTGATTGGTGGAGAACGCAAAAATCTATGCTTTAAAAATTAAGCTATTATAGGTTATTGGCTGTGCCGTAAAAACAAAACTAATTCTATTAAGCTCACGGCTGACCTTTTTTATGTCTGGCAGGATGAAAGATCCTTGGTTGTATCTGGCAAATCATGACGTGGTTATTTATACAAATTCAAAGCGTCTGGTGGATGAAACGACCTCAGAAAAGCGTCTGGCAATCAATAATATTGATTGTCTCGTAAAAGATATTAAAAAATCAGCTTTGTTATTTTAACGTTTTACTTACACATTTTTAGTACCTGTATTACTTACATGTTATCTGCCAAAGTCCCCCGAATTAAATGTCGTATTAATCAAACTTTCTTACCTACTATAGTGTACATCTAAAGAAACAAATTCATTTTTGATACTAGGTACCTACCTATAACGTAAGTCTGGCGGTCGCTGGCTCCTGCTCTAAAATTGTATAGGTACAAAAATGAAAAAAATAAATGAATACCAAATAAATATATGTTTAAAGAGTATAATTATTTATTGAAAATACAAATCAGTTATTTTACACATGACAGAAACATAATGTATCATTTCAAAAAAAATTAAATCGCATTTTATTTATGAAATTATGTTTTTTCAGAACAAAGCTTTTTGATAATTAAGACAAATTACGTAAAATCACTTGGAAAGATTATCTATCAATATATCATTAGGATAAAATGACCACTGGGATTCGAATAATTATTTGGTAAGCCGATCTACCAGCAATATAATGTTTCGGATGTTAGTCCCGTTGGTAACTATATTTCTTCTATAGATAGATTTTTTTCTGTATTTTATCTAATTCATTTTAATATATCATCTATGCTCAAAGGACCGATTGTTTGATCAGGAGTAAGAGTAATATTAAAAAATTCACAGATTTTTGGGTTTTCCATCAATCAAAATGCTCATTTTTGTAAAAATGTTTCTTTGCTTTTTGCTTAACTATTACTCTCACTATTGATCAAACAACTTTGTGATCAATAGTTCAACCGGTTCAAATAACCGGCTCTTAGTATATTTACACTATATGAGTTATTTAGTAAATGAGTGTACAATTCATTAGGTTCATATTATACTTATATAAGGGCTATTTTATTTGGTAATAGGGTAATAGGTAAAGATAGATAATATGTTTTTTGTATTGTGTATGATTCTAATAATACAAAATCGCCTCATAATCATAGATAGTATAATACTAATTACGTTATTATTTATAAAATGTGTTTTTTTAGGGGCGGAGAACTTTAAATTAATTTTCACACAGTCTTCGTAGTAAATCAGGCTGTATTTCGACAATAATGCGTCGAATGTTGGTTTCTAAGTGTTTAATTGTTTCTGGTTTATCGGCCTAGACATGCGACTTTACATAGCCCCAGAGAAAATAATCTAATGACGTCAAATCGCACGAACGTTAGGGCCCATCAAATAAAGTCAATTTCATGGATATTGAAAACATTTTTCAGTATTTCAATTTAAAGTTCTCCGCCTCTAAAAAAACACCTTTAGTTTGGGTTATGATGTGTATATTCAAAACTGATACCTAGGTACAATTGCTAGGAGTAATAATTGAAAACGATTGAGTATATTTTTCACACTAATTAATTTAAGACTTGTCATTGAAATAAACGAGTATTAACAAGCTAAAAGATTATCTACTGCTAATCTGCTAATTTTTTCGGTTTATTTTTCGAAGTAGGTACCTACTTACTTTTATAGAAATTTAAAATGTTATGAGTCACATGAATGCTAGCAATTTATTGGTCAATACACAGACAACAGATTGCATACCTAATTAGTAGTATTGGTTTTTAGTATAAAATCTACAAAATAATAATTAGGTACACTGGCTCGAAGCGATCTACGCACTACTGTTATTAATCTTTCATAAGGAAAGAATTCACAAGAATTTCTATGGCCAAAAGACAAGAATTGACCGCTAAACAAATGTTATTTAGAAGATCCGCTTTCTTTTGGTCCTCGGGTTTATTCACATCGAGGAATGTTCCCAAAATAACAAACAGCACTCCCACAGAAACCTAATGCGTTGATCACCAAATGAAAAGAAAAAGAAAAAAGAAATAAAAACAAAACAATAAAAATATATCGATTAAAAAAGTCACCTAGCCTTTAATTAGAGCGACAAAGTCATGTTGATCGTTTGACTAATCGCATCCTCATATGATAATGATGTAAATAATAAAATAGTTTAAAAAACTACGACTAAGTAACGGTGGATTTTTGTGGTAATGGGAGTCGATATTCTAGATTTTATAATATTTTTTACAGAATTGATCACTCACAAAATAATATTTTACAACCCTAGATATTTACGGTTCCAATTTTAGGCGGCTGAATAAATTTTTCCTGCATTTGAAAAATTGAAATTTTTTTACTCATTTTAATAGTGTTTATTTAAAATACAAGCAAATAATGAGGAAATCTAATATTAAGTTGTTCTTACAATGCACGAAATAATGAGAAAATCTAATATTAAGTTGTTCTTACGATGCAACGAAAATGAATTGATGAATGAAAAAAGCATTTGATGAATAAATACAAATTATATACGTAAGAGTAACATTTCATATCTATCAGATTATTAACAATAAATAATAAAACGTCAAATAGGTAGTCAATTAATACCTAATGAATTAATACCTAATGAATTGATATCTAATACAGTTACAGATAGAGGTAGGTACTTATCTAAAACTTATTATAAAGTAATTACAGATAGTTTTGTTAGGTTTTGTTCATTAAACTATCATATGCTTATTTAACATAAAATAAATGTAGTTCAAAAACGATAGTAAATAAATGAGTAATATTAACAATATACAAAAGTACCTACATGCCGTCAAATTACCTACTCGAGTGGAAAAGTATTCTTTGATGAAAAATAAGCTTTGATGAAACAATTGAAGAATATTTTAAGTATGTTCATTTCAGGCGCGCGCAGTGAAAACATTGAAGCATGACTTACATTTACATATATTTTGGAAAAAATCTAAATGAAATATCTATTTGACAGAATATTACGATACATTATATTCTATTTTAACTGTAAATAGTTGCGGATATTTTATACGAACCGTATGTTTTTACGAGAAACGATTCTCGACGTTTCGTTGAATGCTTATTCAACGTCATCAGGAGGACGACCTTTACCCGAGGAGGTAGAGGGCGGACTGATTACTGCTTTCGAGGCCACAAATTATATGCACTTTGTTGTGGAGTGTTCACTTCTTCTACAATAGAGGTCGCCAGCGTGCAATTTGTACTAGTTACGTCGGCGGACTTTACTGCGACGTTTCTTAAGGGTTGAATCAATGTCGTAAGAACAGGGCGCCGGGTGTTGTTTATTTTTCTGACAAAATCAGCCGGGTGTTGTTGAAATTAAATATAAAAACAGTTTTCAGCCCCCATAGTTCGATCTCACGGATGTTCGGTAGTGTAAAAGATAACACGCCGTTCGAGTCTCCAGGTGTGTACAGAGTGCCATGCGATTGTGGAGCGTTCTACATAAGACAAACCAAACGCAATATCGCTACACGATTGAAGGATCATATTGGAGCAATTAAAAACAACAACTCCAATATATCGGCAATCGGCGAACATGCATCCAAAGATCAAAGGTCTGTCACTTCATCAGATTTGACAAGACAAAAATCTTATCAACAGAACCGCACCTTATACCCAGATTAGTGAGGGAGTCAATTGAAATAAACAAACATCCCAATTTCAATAGAGATGACAGTTACAAATTATCAAGTATTTGGCGCCCTGTTCTTACGACATTGATTCAACCCTTGAGAGACGTCGCAGTAAAGTCCGCCGACGTAACTAGTACATATTGCACACTGGCGACCTCTATTGTAGAAGAAGTGAACACTCCACAATAAAGTACATATAATTTGTGGCCTCGAAAGCAGTAATCAGTCCGCCCTCTACCTCCGCGGGTAAAGGTCGTCCTCCAGATGACGTTGAATAAGCATTCAACGAAACGTCGAGAATCGTGTCTCGGAAAAACATATGGTTCAATAAAATATCCGCAACTATTTACAGTTAAATATGTCTAACGACCGTAATAACAACCTTAAATCTTTAACATTATATTCTGATAATAATTGTAATAGGAATATTACGAAATATATAAAAATATATTAACGTAAAAGTCATGCTTTAATGTTTTTCTGCTTGCCCCTCGTTCATTTAGGTGCAAAGATTATATTTTGTCCCAGAAAATACACTTTAAATACACAATGTTTTAACTGATTTGTAAATACAAGGAATTTCTTTATAAAATATAATCTTAAATTTTGTTTGGATGCCATTTAATATCTTATCTATCTAGGTATGTTTATATCACATTTTTATGTTATTTCAATGACCTCTAACCATCAACCGCAAATTAGTTTTCTGTTTAAAAACAAACGATTAAAAAAATTGTAATAACATCCTCACCAAAAGTTTGTTGTTTTTGCATATAAATGAGTACCTATCTACTTTTATTGAAATTTTAAAGTTTAGGTTTAATCCAAGTCATGTCATGAAATATAATGTCCACGTTGTTTGTGGTATAAAACTTATTCAATAATTATTACAGTGGCTTGTAGCAATCCATGTGCTACTGTTATAATTCTTCCTGCGTGAGGAAGGCATTAATAAGAATATCTACGGCTAAAATAATTATGTTGATCGCTAGACAACAGTTATTTAAAAGATCCGCTTTCTTTTGGTCCTCGGGTTTATTCACATTGAGAAATGTTCCCAATATAACAAACAGCACTCCCACAGAAATCTAATGCGTTGATCACCAAAATGAAAATAAAAATAAAAAGATATGTAAAAACAAAACACCAAAAATATATATATTTATTTCAAAATATATGGTTGTTTGAGTCACTCTATCTAGTCTTCAATTAGAGCGACAAAGTCACGCCGAGCGTTTGACCAATCGCAATTGAATTGCAATAAGATTGACCACTCATAAAATAAAATATTTTATGACGTTTCTTACAGTTCATATTGTGTCTTACTATGGGTGACTATATTGACCATACATGTCTATAATATATTCAATTTCAAGTCAAGCTGTGTGCATTTTATAAAAAAAATCATATGAAAGAAGGATTAAAACAATATAATAAAGTACAGTCAAACTGTCTTCATCCTTTAATGTACACTTTACCTTAAGGTCGTTAATTAATAAATAAATAAAATAATCAAAAGTACATCAATTATCGAAAGGAAATTTCCTATCAGTCAATCCCATAAATAAAAAAGTATCTGCATTTTTATTTAAAATACGAATTAAGTAGATAATGAGAAAATCAAAAAAAGATGAAATACATAAAATAAATAAAACTTAAACAAAAGTAATAGTTAGATAATATAGGGATACCTATAATATAGGTAATAATGATGAAAACGAATCGATAAATTAAACAAATGAATGAATTAATACAAATGGTATCTGTAAGATTAACACTCCATTTTCTTTCTAATTTATTAAAAATCTTTAATGTCAATTTGTAACAATGAATTAATAAATTGCAGGGGTGCCGTATATTTAGGTTAGGTATTTATTATACCTATCTATGTACTGCCTTCTTTTGAATAGAAAACCTTCACAATAATGTCGACAGACAATATGACAGTGTTAATTGCCAAGCAAAAGTTATTGAGAATTTCCGCTTTCTTCTGGTCTCTTGGGTTGTTAATGTCTAATAAGGATCCCAAAATCACAAACAGGACACCAGCAAACACCTTTTGTACAAATAAAATTAAAACAAAACAAATAGGTAACAACTAAAAATAATAACAAATACAGAAAACAATAAGAAAACATTAACCAACAAAAATTAACCAAATTGAAAAATAATAATTAGAAAACAGTTGAGGGGTGAAAAAGCAATAGTAAGCATTCGAACATCGGCTGTTCTCGGGTATTTCTGTAAATTTTAGTGTCTTCCCTTTGACACAGAACATTGACAATAATTATTTAATCGTCTCTTTCTATTAAAACCTTTTACTTTAGCAACAAATACATGAAATATAAAGATTTAGATTAAGTGTCAGACCCGTTTTGAAAGAGCACGGCCAAAAACGCAATACCTCGAATTTGACACTTGTAAAATGAATGTCCAGCCTTAAACAATAATATAATGCATACCAGGTGTATACAATTAGAATAGCTGAAGTTTATTAAGATTAATATATGTTTATTTTTTAATTCTGATGTCGTAACTACCATAAAACTAATGCGACTGCTAAATTTAGTAAGAAAATGTATTTTTCTTATAGGTACGACCATGAATCCGTTTTGGACTCGCTTTCTGACTTTTGAGTCATGGAATAGAAGAACAGCAAAAATAAGAATTATTGCGAACAATTTTTATTTTTGCTGTTCTTCTATTCCATGACAAATTTCCTTTTATTATAGGGTACAATTATGTATATTATCCTTTTAATGTACTTATCTACAGTCTTACCTCGCTTATAGGGGACGATGGGGTGATTGCGGACGCGGGGTAAATACGGACTAGCAGATATCTACTCGATCCCTTACTTCCGTGCCCGGCCGCCACGATCACGTGTTACTTTCCGCCATCTTTAGTGCCGAGCAAACATTCACGAAAGAAAGCTGCGCACAATTTTCAAGATAAATAAAATCAAACGATTTTTTGAATTTTGATCTAATTTTTAGTGTTTAATATTTTGAGTGCTATGTCTATGAAGTAAGTGACAATAAAAGGTGATATTTTCTATCGATTACCTCGTTAATGGAGAATAAATTACACAATAACTTTCTATGATAAATTTTGTTAACCAACAAATAATTGTCGTTGTTATTTTTTAAACTCGTTGGGTTTATTGGGGACAAGCTCCCTGGGGTAAATACGGGCGTCCGCAATTACCCCTGACCCGATTATTTGTCAAAACCTAAACCAATTTATTGCACATTTTCAGATGTCTCGAAAATATATTCGAAAAAAAAAACGAGCATACATCATTGAAACCTTACAAAGAGCTGTACAAGAAATAGAGGATAAAAATAAAACTTTTCGTCAGGTGGAAGATATTCTCATGGCTATACTTCTTAACCAAGTGAAAAAGGGCTTTATTACTACTATTCAAATGTGTGTTAAAAAGTCAGTTTTTAATGAAACTCGAGAAAACTAACTGCTCAAGTTCATTTTAAAATCGTGTAAAGCCTTATTTGGGGTAATAATACTTACCTGGTTGATAATCCCGTTTTGCTAATACTGGTTATATTATTGAACCAGAAACACCAACTTTGATAATTCAAGCCAAAGAGAGCCCAAAATGAATCTCAAGTCATCTGTGATGCAGCCAATGATAGTATTTCAAGTCAAAGAAGATCTTAAGAGGCATATCAACTCTTTAGGAACGTTGCTAACATGGAATATTCAAAATAAATAAAACGTGCGAATGAATTATCGCAGGTGATGTTATCAATGATGCAAATTTAAGCCAAAATATGACAAGTCAAACTAGCCAGTCTTCCTCAGTACCATTTATTGACGTAGTAAAGGTACCAACTCTATAACCTAATCGTAACAAACGGCGGGTTCAAAAAAAAAAAATTTTTACCAGCACACCGGAAACAGTTTACCTAGAAGAAAAAGAACAAAAGAAACTAGAAAGAAAAATAAAGAATCTGAAACAAGAAGAGAAAAAACTACAAAAGAAATCAAAAAAATACTTAAGAAAAACGATTAAAAGTTGAGAAATTTAAAATTTTTTGAAACCTTATAAGATAATGATGAATATTTTTGCATTTTTTGTCAGGAAAAGTATCGTGACCGCCCCAGCGAAGGCTGGATTGTGTGTTTAAAATGTTAGAATTGGGCTCTTGAGAAATGCGCTGCTGGTACTTCTTACAGAGGCTTTATTTGTGACTTGTGTGAATGGTATGGGACCTCGTCCGTAAATACCCCATGCTGTCCGTAATTAACCCAACACTCATCCGTATTTACCCTAAGAGCTACGGGTAATTACGGACAGGCAGGGTTTTGTTTTTGATTAAAAATATATAGTTGTTGATTGATCTCGTAAAATAATTAATATTGATTTTGTAGGTGAATAACTATAGTTTCATAATAAATAAAGTCAGGCTGATTGTTTCTAATAGTATAGGTTTTGTACATTATTTCGCTTCAGCGTCCGCAATTCACCCATCCTCCCCTACTGTACGGCGGGTTAAGTTAAAGATGTTGATTGGTGACTGAGTGATGGGTATTCGGTTATAACTGACATTTAACTGTTGAATATTTAATTTCTATTGCCGAATTACGAATATCTGGTTAGGTACCAATAATAGTTACAATTGAACCAAAATTCACAATAAAATTTAAAATAACGGTTTAGCTTATCACTAATATCACCATAATACGAATAACAGTTTTTTTGTTCCGGGGCAAATTTAAGCGTAGGCACAAACATGCTTATAATATTATATCATATATTAAGTACGTATTAGACCTAGGGCAAAATAAAAAATATAACTGAAAAAATAAATAAATACATAATTTTGAAAATACATACAGAAAATACGAATAAGGTATGAAGACGCCGAATATTTGCGCAGGGTTAATAGGTACGTAACTTCGATCGACGCGCCGCAGTGTCAACTCCGTGCCGCAAGGGCAATGCATAATAATAATAATGTAATAAAATTTTTAATGCGAGATGTGCCATTTGATGAGATATATACCTACAATGATGATGCAATGGATAGGAATCAAATGAAACAATTTCTAATATTATGTAGGTAGGTATGTTAGGTAAATGAGTCGCTTACCACCACCGTGTTAGGTACAACTGTTTTTATGTACAACACATACATACCATGATTCAATTCCCTCTTACAAAATAGTTAACAAAAAGTATAATATATGGGACTGATAACAAATAAAAAATAATGCAGTACATTGCATGTGTGAATTATTCCGCTTGTGTCTCAAATATTTATCAATACACAATTAAGTAAATAATGGCTAAGCTTTGCTGTTGTTGTAATTTAAATTATCGAAAGACAATGCTGGATCTAGTCCAAAGCTCATTTTAATGACGTCACAAAAAAGGGCACCAGTGACGAAACCGAGAGTGACATGATTCAAAATGGCGGCCATAGTCCTCTCCTTTGGCCCTCTGCTGAGATTCAAAACAGATAGAATGACCGCCATAATTGCCCCGCTCACCTGTTTTTCGAGAAATATTCCATTAATGGTTTGAATGAACATGGGAAAAATTTATTCTAAATCCGAAGCAGAAAAATAAATTATAAGAAATGAAAACAAAACGCATTCGTTAATTTTTTTATTAACTAATTGTCATGATGTTAAGACTAGTTATATACCTAGGAACAATTTTTTATTACGCTGTTAGTAACAATGGCCTATAACGACAGGAAATGTGTTTATTTGAACTGGAGGCGGTGTGTAAGAAATTCGTACAATTTTCCAGAAGGATTTTATTGTAAAAAGTAAAAAAATAGAAAGTAAATATAGTGCGGGGCATTTTCTGTTCATGAAAAATATTGATTTGCGCCGAGTAGGTACCGACCTACATGAAAATATTTTGAGACATGTATGTTGAAGCAAAGATGCATATTCAGAACACCGCGCTACCGGGATTATGCATTTAGTTCATACATGCACAGCTTTTTTGTTATTTATAAATTTTTAGCGTTAGCGTATTAATATATAATTTTTTTAAATTTTATTATTTGTTTTAATCTACTAATCTTAATAAATATAGTACTACTTTTAATACATATAGTAGATTAAAACAAGTAATAAAATCACTTTTTTTAAAGAATGTCAATCTACAAAGTTGCTAAACCAATCGAAAAAATAATAATATATAAATTTAAATGAATATGTACCTACCTATGTGATATGGATTTATTTCACATAAATTATATCTAACAATAATGTATCTTTTTAGATTGTACGAAACGCACACCCCTGCCATACATTGATCACTAAAGCGAGGGAAACTTAACATATTTTATTTAGAAAATCAATAATAATTTACTTGAATTTAGTTCTGATCGATAGGGTAAAAGTTTTCGAAAACGTGTAGGTACATTTCTTCTATTACTGACGGCTAGACGAATTAAAAGCATTAGTAGGTAAGTCATCCAATCTATCAATTTTTTATATACACTCGGGTAGTAATTGAACGCTTCCCTGGAGTACTTGCCTACATAATCAATAAAGAAAAATCTATACACAATTGTTTAAGAAACTGATGCACGTTTTAGATTTGAAATAAAGTTTGTCCCCGGGAAATTGATTTACGTATTCAAAAATGTATTTTCAAAAGGTTGAAATTGGTATATTCTGAGATTCTTTGTAGTCTCTTTGCAAAATGAGGGGATTATTGGAATATTCGATCCCAAAGCCAGAAATAATGATGTTGACAATTGATATGATAAAAATAAATATAAGTATGATGTCATTTAAAATGGTAGCTGCGGTGAGATCACGATCTTTATTGATGTTCAATCCACCGATAGCAATGAACAAAATCCCCACGACCATCTGTAGGAACAGAAAACTGTTTTAATCCATAAATAAATTATAAATCTGTTGTGTTCCCACAACACTAAAAATTACAGTAGGTATCTACCTAACGACTAATTTAAAAAGCTGTAAATTGTGTAAGTTATGCACTAGCAGGGGCGGGTCGGCCCGGCATAGATATAGGGAGAAATCCTGAAAAGTGATGAAAAAAGATTCAAAACAAGAACTAACTTTTATTGCATCTAGAAAAACATTTTTTAAGCGATGACTATGCAAGACCGGGAAAAACATAGATTGCAAAGTATGATTTGTGACGATTGACTGGAAACTCTTATGTTAGTCCCTACTTGCATAACGACATGTGTTTATTGAAAATATACAGGGTTATTTGGAAAACATCAATAACCTTGCAGGACTATATCCCTGCCTTGATTATGAGTCAAAAAAGTTCAAGCTATCATGACCTAATATTAATAGTTATGGAGATATGCGACATCAAAGTTTATATATTTTTTAAAAATATTTCTGACTTATTTTTTGTAAAGCCTTAGAATATCATTATAGTAACTTATATCGAATATGAAAAATTCATTTCCTTAAATACAAGTAAAATAAAATAAAAAAAACCTTTAAATTCTAATTGAAAACATTCCAATTGGAGTTTTTTCAAGGTTTTTATTATTTTATTTAACTTTTATTGAAACGAATGAATTTTTCATAACCGATATAAATTACTGTAATGATACTTCAACGTTTTGTAAAAAAATATGTCAGAAATATTGAAAAAAAATGCAAACTTTGATGTGGCATATCTCCATGACTATTGATATTAGGTCATGATAGCTTGAACATTTTCGACTCATAATCAAGGCATGAATATAGTCCTGCGAGATTATTAATGTTTTCCAAATAACCCTGTATAGAATATCTACACATTTTTAGGGAAGTATTTAAGCTGATAATTTTATTTGACTGATTAAAAAATAATAATATTGTGGTTGGAAAAATTTCCTAGGCCGGTCTTAAGTTGCCAATCCGCCCCTGTCAATGAGTATATACAGGGTGTAAACTCGGTATTAATAAGCATATATATATATAGCTAGTCCACAATACTATACAGATAGATTACTACCTAAGTTACAAATCAAAAATGTTGTACAATTAATGTCCTAATGTCAATAGTTGTTCTTCTGTTAACCGTTATAATTGCCAAATAATGTAAATTAATTTATACAATTAACAGTATGAACAAACTAATGAAAGCGTACAATATTTTGAAATAATTTGACCTAGTTTAACCAAATCTGTGTAGCATTTACATCTACTTATAGAAATTTCCTATATTTATTCCGTCCTGCTACGTTTCTAGAAAATATAGACATGGAGAAAATACGCCCTGTCATTAAAATTTGATCCAATAGATTCTTTCCATTTCATAAATTCCACACTGAAAATGCGTAAACAACACTAACTAATAATTAAGTTTTGTGTATATTCGGACTGACTTCCTGACGCTCTTATATAGTTAGTACAGTTTAGGGGTTGGTAACCTGCGAAAAGCGATCCTACAGTGAATAAATCACTGTGACTCTTTTCAGTGATTCAAGTAGGTACCTATGTATATATTTACTGCCTTGAATAACGCAGTATATTAAAAGTAAGATGTATATCATATTATAAGATATATACTTTCATTTGGGACCCAATATTTCAATCGCGACTGCCCAAAAACTGGACTACTGTAACTTCAGCAATGTGTAAAATGACTGTGTAGGTTCTGTATTTTAATTTTATCAGAGATAAGGAAACCATTACGTTATTTTGTGTAACAACACATTCAAGTAGGTATAATTTTTTTCCCATGCGACACTGTGTATCACAAATGAATTATTATTACTAATATGGTTCTTTTACGAAAAAAGGTTACCGACCCCTAGTATAGAGCGACAGAATTAATTTTGCAAAGTGCACCTACTTGTAAAGTGAAGTAATAGTGATTTTAAAATGGTTATTATTTAAGTAAAACGGTTTGAATATTTTAGGTTATCATTTTTGAAATTCATCTACATACAGTTGCCGGCAAACTTCATGAAATTCTTTGGCTAAGTGGGGGAATGCGCAGAAGACGAAATTTGGGTCTCGTTGGTAGAAAGGTAGATGCGCAAACGTCTCCCCACTACGCCGCAGAATTTCAAGATGTTTGCCGGCTACTGTACCTATACTTGAACTTGTGTTGCAACTAATGATTATTTCCACCGTTGAAGATATAAATACCAAGTGCAAAGTTTGTATGTCGTTTCAGTAACTAATGAAAATGGATCAAATTCTCAAAATCGTTGCACGATTATTCTAAATTAAATGTTGCGTATTTGGCGATCGACGGATCAAAAGCCGATATCATTAAATTTAAAGTCGTGATTATAAAAGCGCATCCAGTGGTGGAGTAATTAATGATGTTGGCCGAGCTATGGTAAGACGGTATGTGTAGTCTGCAGTCTCGCAATAGATTCAGGGTCAAGCAGACTACACCCATGGCCACCTGGGAAATCAGATCAGTGTTATTTATTTTCCGTGGGGAGTTTTGCTTATTTGTAAATTATATTTAAACAACGATTTCTACGAAAATTAAGGAAAATTAAAGCTGCAATGAAAAATACAATGTGTACATAATTTAAAATAGTTACCTCCGCTAAATATATTAAAACAATGTTGACAGTTTCTAATTCATTTAGCATTATGTAATTATATGTAGGGGAAAGGTGTGCAAAATGACATTGGTGGGTCAGTTGACACAATCACCATTTTCAATGTTCTGAGTTGTTTTGAGTGCTCTATATTCTTACAGTATATATATCATATTCTTACAAGCATGAAAATGCGTGTTGACCGTGGAGAAACAATTCAGATTACTGCTGGCTGTTGCCCAAGATATATATATATATATCTTGTTTTTTTTATTTTCAAGTTTGATTAATTTCAGTTGCTTTCAGTAGAATTTGATGGTTAATTTTATTTTTTCTTTAATAAAATAAATAAAACGTAAAATAGTTATTCGTGATACAAAATGCAATAACATTTCATTTATGAAATGTGGTTACTGGACATATGCTACTTGCACTGGAGTTGATTAAAAAAAACAAAACGTTCTATTGTAAGATTTGCATAAAATATATTAAAAGTAGGTATACCTCACTTGGGTGGGGTTTAATGACTTTTTAAAACTTTTTGCAAATGTAATTTTTATTTGTATTTTATTTTTTAACCAACCTTTATATATGTTAAATTGTCATCAAAAATTTTATATTTCATTAATATTTAAATAAAAAAATATATTTTTAGATATTCATCCTGTAAATTTTATTGAAAAAAAAAACGTTTTGTGATTTTGTGCACCGTTCCCATACATATACTTTTTTCTAATAAATCACAAAATACACTTTGTGCATATAGAGAAAACATTGAGCGTTTATTGAAGAAATCAATAGAACAATCTAATAAGCTCTCTAAAATGACAAAATAATAATGTATTTGTTATTAATATATGGATTGCAAAATACATCTACTTTATACATTGCCGTACAAACGTGCCAAAAAGAAATTGGAAACACCCCTGAAGGCGAGGTTTAAAATCTACAGCCTACAAAAATAGCTTTGACATATAACACTTATTTCGTTGTGTCCTGAGCCTGCCGCCAGACGGTTTCAAGCTAATAATGGTAAAAGTATTCAACGAATCTGATTGCTAGTCTACTTTATGCGTTTAAAAAAGTCAATTGTCATTATTATACAGATTATTATTGAAAGGCATTAGAATGTTTGCCATAGGCAAATAATTGCCAAAATTTTCGTGAAAACATACGTGATATTCGGCCGTATTCTGAAAAAAGTCTCAATATTGATCTTAAAATTGTTATCCCAACACGTAATAGACGAGAATAAAAAAAATAAACGAGGCGTAGATATACGTCGGTGTTTGTTTCTTTCAGTTTATACTTCATAGAGAGAGAGTGAGAAAGAAACACATGACAGTTATCCGTCAAACGTCAAAATATAAATACGAATGCAACGCGACGACAATTTTGCCATAATTTTAATAAAATTTATTTTTTCTCTTCTTTTTTTCTTTCTTTTATTTTTTCTATAGGCTTTAAATATAACATTATTTATTTCATTAATCCTTCATTATTAAATACAGCATACTTATGTAATTTTAGTCGCGTTGCACACATCGGACAGTAAAGGTACTTTAAGCGAGATATGTGAAAATATACACACCTCCTTATTTGAGTACGACGAATACCGACTCGTCTATTAAGTGGAATAAAGCCGATTGTAATGACCATTAAATGTGATGTAAAAAAGACAATCAGTTCTCTGGACATACCGTCTGCGCCACGTCATTTCCTTTGCTAAGATAATTCTCATTGCTAAGATAATTGTTTGGCTCGTAGGTAATCCCACAAACAATAAAATAATCACGTAGGTACTTTAGATACATTCAAATAAAAAAATAGCAAACATTGTTGAGCTCTTTGATAACGATTTAAGATCGAGGCCTAGGGCCCACAATCCTATTCTGAAAATAGCAATATTGCTATTTGTATTTATATATATCGACAGTTATTGTACAACATTGTAAATCCGCCAATTTTGAAGTTTTTATTTTGACAGGTTTGAAATGAATGAATTTAATATATCAGAAATGCTCTAAAATGTTATTAAAAATTATGGATAACTTAATGTTTTTTAGCATTGAATTAGGCTTTTAAAAATGATAGATATAAGATTTATTATTTTTACTTTTACACTAGAATAATAATGCTTTGATGATGTCACACTTTTGTGTAAATATTTTTTACTGATTGGTGCTCATACAGCATTGTGTGCAAATTTAACCAAAAAACCTTTTATCTCGCTGGATAAGGGTTTAGTGGTGATTTAAAAGTAAATATGTATTGCTGAGGTGATGACAGCAGAGGCGAACATGGGGTAGATTAGGTTAGGTTAGGTATCGAAAAAACTCTAAAATGACTGATTCTAGAAGAAAGATGATATAATAGGAATGGTCAAGTGTCATGGCAAAAAAACGCGCTATCCTGTTCTGCCACTGTTCATTACTTGTTAAAAATAAAAATTTAACATTTCACATTTTGCAATTATCAGCAGGTGTCGTACATTTTTTTATGAAATAATATTTATACAGGATTATTTGGAAAACATTAATAACCTCGCAGGACTATATTCCTGCCTTGATAATGAGTCGAAAATGTTCAAGCTATTATAACCTAATATCAATAGTTATGGAGATATGCGACATCAAAGTTTGCATTTTTTTTTCAATATTTCTGACTTATTTTTTGTAAAACGTTAGACTATCATTATAGTAACTAAAATCGAATATGATTAATTCATTCCGTTTGATACAAGTCAAATACAATAATAAAAAAACCCAAATTCCAATTGGAAAACATTCAAATTGGAATTTTTTCAGGGTTTTTAACATTCAAAATCAATACTTTGCCCAGTTTTAACTGACAGTTTTTTTTATTTTTTTTTAAATATTTTTCTGATAACTATTATGACTTGGCCGATTTCACCCGATTTTGGCTTGACGTCGAGATACGGGACAACCTGTATACTGTGGAAAAGTAGGTGACGGTCCACGAAAATGTTTTAAGCGGTGACATCCACCACTGGAATGGAATGGTGACATGATTTAAGCGTAGGTACTTGCATGCGTGGTGTGAGGTATGAGATGCAGGAAGTTAATATACTAAGCTTAGATGCATGAGACAGGACTAATAAAGCAACAATTCTCTAAAACCCCATTCGCGTTATATTTTTGTTAGTCAGAAGTGGGTGCGTTGCAAGATAAATTTATTTTAAACTGTTTCTCAGTGCATTTTTTGTCAGTAAAGGAGTGTTTTTTAGAGGTGGTAGAACTTTAAAATGCCCGTGATATTGGCTTTATTGGAAACATAATTTTGTGTCAGCAGTATTTAAATATGATTACGATACCACGATTTCCGAAACAAATGTGCACAATTTGCAAGCGTTGCTCTGTAGTAAGTCTTCATGGTTAAAATAAGCACAAATCAGCTGTCAAATTGTCTTTCGCTGGAAAAAGGTCGCTAATTAGAAAAAAATCACACAAATTTAAACGCTAATGGCATCAAATTATCTTTCCAATAAAGTTAATAAGGCTTATATTATTAGGCTTATAATAATAACTTTGCTAGTGCCACGAGTTTTATGTGTTTTATTTCATTTTAAAGTTCCATACCTCTGAGAGAAAAAATTGAATATTCAGTCATATATGTTGCCCCACCCCCAACTCCAACCTTCGTTTTAAAAGCTTCATTGGCATGACATTTTTTTTCTCTTCGTCAATTGATTTATTTCTTACCTGCAATACTATTGAAACTGTTATTAAGGTTAGCAGTAGGGTGTAAAATTCGTGTTTCTCCCCCACTTGAAGAATATATTTCAGCTGGGATGCGTTCGCCGTGAGAAGCGCAATATCTAGCATCCCCTGGGCTATCGTCTTCTTGGTGGCATATCTATTGGCGTCAAGGCCTTTTATCTGGAAAATAGAAAAACATGTATTAAATACTTTTTTCATCTATGCATACAGTAAGAAATATGCCTAAGTGCATGGATGCACTGAAGTAGTTACGTCACTGATCCACAGCTCAAAAGCACACATCATAAAATTTTCATAAATTTGATCTTAATCTGATTCTATTGCAACATAAATTAAGCACATAAATAGAATCGTAATATTATTACATGAAGTACGCGTGATTTTGATTATGATCTCGGAGGAAGAATGACATCAGTGATAACATGATTAGAATATAATATATTATTATAATCATATCATATCATAATAATCATCACATTCTGATTCATGATTTTATTAAATATCACAATTCATTAGCAAACAAAGAGGGACACAACTGCAGATAAAATTGCTTCAGAAAATACGTCAATTCCCTAACTGTATTAATTTGAATCACATGCACACAAATTTAAACATTTACTTATAGACTTTTAAGCTTGGTTTAGTAATAATTGTGGAGCAAAGCGTTAGGTTAAGTTACATAATACAGGGTGTCTCGTAGCAAAAACTTTGCAGGTGGATTCCTACATTGATGAGTCGAAAATATTCAAACAATCATGGCTTAACATTAACAGTTATATCAAAGTTTGCATTTTTTCTCAATATTTCTGAATATTTTCTTGCAAAAAGTTGAAATATCATTACAGTAACTAATATCAATTATAAAAAATTCATTCGCTTAAATACAAGTCGAATAAAATGATAAAAACCTTGCAAAAATTTAAAGGAAAAATATAATTTTTTTACAAAGGTTTTTAACGTTTTATTCGACTTATATTAAGGCGAATAAATTTTTCATAATCAATAAAAGTTACTGTAATAATACCTAATGAACTTTCCGCAAAAAATCCTAAATATTGAAAAAAATTCAAACTTTGATATCACATGGAGATCCATAATCAAAGCAGGAATCCACCTGTGAAGTTTTTACTACCAGTTATGAGACACCCTGTATAAAGTGTAACAAGAATTCATTTTTATTTTTTAAACATATAAAAAAAAATTACTCGCAATATTGTGCTTTTACTAATGTGTTGTAGCAATCTTATATATTGTCTAGTACCTAATTTATTACATACCTATACCAGGAACAGAATCTATATATTTTTTAAATTAAATTAATACTTTTATAAATAATATTATAATCAATTAATATATCGACTACTAAGTTTACACATTTACTAAATTTTACATAATATACTCACCCGTACACTAAAATATTCGCTTAAAACAAGGTTTCTTAAATAACATTGTGACAATTATTGTCATCGTCAGTAAGGGCCGGTTGTTTCAAGTTGGATCAAAGTAAAAGTTCGTTTAAAGCATAGAATTTTGCGTTCAGCACCAATCAAACGATCGGTTTCCGTAAAAATCTATGCTTAAATCGAACTTTCATTTTAATCTAACTTGAAACAACCGGGCCTAAGTCCGTTCAGATCATTGAACCCAGGTCTGTAAATTGGACTCATCTATTGTTACACCTTTTGCTAAATCAAAATCACTTAAATATATTTTAACACATTATCTCGTATCTCCGTTGGTGAAATATGACGTTTATTTAGCATTATTTTTTTTTGAGATAACAGTTTGATAAAAAAGTTAGTTATTAATTAAATTTGTACATTCTTAAGATTATTTCACATTAATTTCATATATCTCTTAGAAAATATTTTGATTAAATAATTAATGGAGAGATTGCCATTTTTTTCATTGTCACGACGATATTAATTATCTCGACTAGAGACTCACGCTCCACACTTTGAAAATCGATGGTGTAACCTAAGACATTGGACTGTACTTGAACTTTTAGTACTTTTTATTGTCACTCATACTCGTAATTTAAATATAAACTTTTTTTCATTATTTTAGATAGGTAATTCAATTAATAAACATTAGGTCAATATTCAATTTTGCAAGGTCCCCTTTAGGTAGGTATATAATATATATCTACCTAAAAATCGCGGTAACCATATATTATATGGTTACCGCGATTTATATTTTTTATTAGTAAAATATTTATACTTAGGTACATGATTTTTTTTGTTTAATGAAGCTTTTTTTATGTCAAAACGTAGATACAGGAAAGTGTATATATCTTTAAATATAATTATAGAAGTAAGACTATAAGAAATCGCAATATAATCAAAATACATCAGTCGACGGACAGACGACATAAAATAATCAAATAATCAAGAGCTCAGGTACATATAAAAGAAGTCAGATAAGAATATATGAATCACAAAAATAAGTAGGTAATCTTTCATAGCTGTATGTAATATAATTGACATTCCTTTCTTTTTGACTTTTGACAAAATATCTAGAATTTGTGCTTTAATCTGCTCAATATATTTCGAACAACTCACATGTTTTGAAAATCTTTCCCGTCAGCCCTTGAACATGTGGAAAATTCACTTTCTTGTAGCATACAGCCTTAATTAATTTTCTTCGTGTAGTGTATATTTTAGCGTTCAAATGTGAATTAAAGTTGTTATTTATATGCTCATCTTAGCCGTCCCGATTAGGTACGAAAGACATTAATTTGTGATTTTATTTTTAGTTAGTGTATTTTTCTTTTAGAATTTTTAGCGATTCAGTTAAGTACTAATAACATTTTGATATGTATATTCTGAGAACAGCGTTACTGGAGTTTGTCTATACAGGGATAATTATTAATTAAGATAAATTATAGAAGTCTCACAGAGACAATGCTATTTATATGGGAAACGTGTATGGAAGTCTTAGGGTGGAATTGGTGAATATTGCATTGTGTAAAGTGATTTCTTAAGCCAGCTCAAGCAGGTCATAAGCCCTGGGTCGCCTTATAAGGACTACCATCCACGTTTCCTGTATAAATAGATTTGCCTCTGTGAAACTTCTAAAATTTATCTTAATTAGGTAATGATTTAGTACTGCTTCAGACCACGTTGCGGTGTCCATTGACAGGGCGATTGTTGTAGGGAAGACTGATCGTGGAACTGATTGATAATTTAAAGATTGTTTAGTTCGGACCAGCACCGATGACGGAGTCTGCGACGTCTTCCAGTATGTTGAAACATAAACTTGAAACCATGTAGGATATTAGAGGAAATTAATGTAAATATAAGACAATTTAACAGCGATGAAATCACGCGGTATTGTAGTGTTAAAACGTAGGTAGATATCTAGTGAAATTGATTACCTTTTGGATAGTATTGATCGCAATTCCAGCCATCTTACTGCCGGCCGCGCCGTCCCCCAAGTCCACGGAGATATCCTCCGTGACGATATCGTCGTTCTTCTTTTTCGTTTCCATTTTAAATGAAAGTAACGCACCTGGCGATGAAAATGGAAAGCCACTACATTGACGTAGTGCGAAAACTACATCTGCTAAATGTTGGCACTGTGCGTCGGTGCAACGAGGGACAAGCGACGACCGCGCTGGCCCGGAGCGCACTGCTCGGATATACCTTTGCGCTTGGCGAGACGATTACCAATAAAATTATCTTATTTTGATTGTTAAGATATGACATTGTGTGATAAAAATGAAATATTATTATCTTTGTGCAAAACAAAGTAACAAATGAACTGCTTCTTTTATAATAGATAACATGCAGATTAGGGCGGAGTGAAAATATTTTTTTCCATTTTCCTGGATTTGTGTCTTCGTGTAGGTAGGTATATTTAAAATGTGAATGAATTCTAACTTATTCTTCAGCACGCTAAGTTTTAGATAAAAAAATATTAAGAAATCTTTTCATTTTTCGACAGGGTCGGAAACAAAATAAAAATAAACGATCATGAGATACCTACACGACTAAAACATTATAGAAATACATCTTTCCATTTAAGAAAGACAATGGAATTTGTATTTATACGTCGTACGCAGGGCTTACACATACTAATTCGATTATCATTCTTATATGGGAAGAGGTCTCCCTAATATTTATTTAATCGTTCGTAGTATTGTGCCTCAACCCGCAAACAAGCAAGAGTGGAAAATAATTCATATGTTGTTAGTTTTGTTTTTTCATAGCCTTTTTTACCATGAAAATTTTGTATAAAATATATTTATTTTACCTTTTGCTTAAAGATAGCATCTTTAAGTACCTAACAGAACAGAACAATAAAAAAATGTAACGTAAATATTAGAGTAAAAGAACACATCAAGTGCTTAACAAATATAGGGTTTTCGGAACTTGCCGAACATTTAATTATTTTTGATCATACATTTAATAATAATATGGAGCCAGAAATTTTACACAGAAAAGCTTTGGAGATTAATAAAGTTCTCAATAATAATAGTCAAATAATAATTTGATATAATAATCAGATTTTAAAGTTGTTCCCTCTCCCCTCCCCTACCCTGCCCTTCCTTCCACATAGTTGACATTCTGTCCCTCTCTCATTTTATTTCCCTATGTAAATAAATATCTGTACTAAGATTAGTCTATATTACCTATACTTGTCCTGAAGAAGGTTGAGACTAACCGAAACTGGTTGACAAATGTATATATGTAGTAATAAAGTGGTTTAAAACTATGTATTTTATTTTATTTTAAATTTGATAAAAAATGTATCTTTCATTCCACCCTAATGTAGGTATATGCGATCCTATCTATTGATTATCTGTAATCTGTTGCCTTGTTACCTGTGAATCTTTCGAGTGCTAATAATTATTCGTCATATTACGAATATTGACTCAATGAACAATAAACAAAGAAAAATTTAAAGAATGATGAGTTGATTTTGTTTCAAATGGCTAAGAGGTCCAATTACAGAAGTAAAACACATCACAAAACACCCAGGCTTGAGTAAATTACATAGATTAATTGTGACCTCAGCGGGAATCGAATCCGTAACCCTCAAACAGACATAACCGTACAATCATCCGTAACCTAAATACAAAGAGACAGACAGACAGACAGACAACGAAATCATTATTGTGTTTGATTACGAGCCCACGGACTGCGAATCAACGTTATGTTTTCAGAAACGGCGCAATCTTTTTTAGACAGTTTTTAATATTCAATTAGAAATCATGAATGTATAATATATTTTTACTCAAACAAGGCTTAGTTATATATTGGCGTAATTTACGTTAACAAATATCAACGTTTATCTAAAAGTAATCCCCGATTCATAACAATACCATCCTAATTGAATAATATAAAAAAAAACTGAAGAAGTTTTCTTTCATCTTTATTTAAAATATTGGCCATGGCCGGGCAGAAACCTAGCTGCTCATGAGCGTGACGGATGGTGGGAGGTGCGTGTTTGTTTTTTAACCAATTCTGTTTCTGTTTTCTTAATCGATACCTTTAAGTCTTGGTTGAAAATTGAAAACAATTATTTATCGATTTAATTTTAATTACTTATAAGACCGAACCATTTGCCTTTATATTTTATTGAATAATAAATAGGTATCAGTGAATATAAGCTACATTTGCTATTCTAGGAAAAAATAGAAATTCATAAGAGTAAATTGATTCTTTGTGTGCATTATCCGGAATTCGTTGAACGGATAATGCACGAGAAGAAAAAATATTATAAATATATAAAATATAAGCAATTGTTACTCATTTAGGTATCAAAGAAAAAAATATCTATCTATCTAGTAATGGTATCAAATTGAACTTTAATATTTAATTAAAATATTAAGGAATAGGTAAGGTAGATGCAAAATTAATTCAAGTATGCATAGCATTGCAAAAACAAAAAGATATTTTTTTCTATTCTAAACATTAGGTGCGGAAAACTATGGAATTATGTATCTGTTACTATCCTGGGCCCATTACTATCTGAAAAGATGTGAGGGATTTCGCAAACGTACATTACAATGCGTTATGACTATTTTTGAAATTGAGTAAAATACTGGAGTAGTGTATTCTAATCGTTGATTTATTATGAGATTCGTTATATATCTTAAGAATGTTTTATTAAAATTATTTTAGTGTTGAGACATTGTTGGTTTATTCATAAGATAATCAAAGCAGACAAATTAAAATATCCGTTTTAATTCTATAATTCTACACGACATATATTCACTATGAAGTTATGGAGATCCACGCCATAGATATTTCCCTACGCCCTTGCTTGTGTGGTTGACGTACTATGTAATACTATATATATAGGGGGCATTCACGAAGGTATTTAAAATTAAATAATTAGTATTTTCAGATTAAATAAGTAACATTTTGGAAATTATTCAGAATTAAACAGAACAAAAACTAGGACTTCACTTCACTAACTTAAATTCACTATAAATCTATAAGAGTCAAAAAATACAACATACTACATAGAATGGTGGAAAGACGTACCTACAGCATGTTATGCAATTCAATTCTTTGTTAATATTATACATACCTATCTATATATCAGAAACAGTTCTATAATGTATTCATAGTAGGTATATTCAAACACATAGTTTCATAAACGAAAACCGCACATTACAAAAACACATTCTTACCAGAAAATTGTAGGTAACAAACACTTTATTTGCCCAATATTGCTATACGGAAAAAATACAGACGAAAAATGCATACTAAAAGCGACTAAAAAACTTTTATATCTAAATTCATATGCATTATTAAAACCTATTCATCAAAATATAGAAATATAAATAAAAATGCTTTGATGTTATTTGTATTAAGAATATCTTTACAAAAAAATAATATTTTTTCTGTGAAAATTTAATTGAAAAAATTGCCTCATTAGTTATTCTATGTTCAAAACTCTGACAGAAGAACATTTGTTACCTTTATAAAAAATGTGCATTCAAAACCAAACTAACACAGGTTTTCGTAATTTGTAGGAAATCGGAAGTACAATATTAGGTATATAATGTATTCATCTTCATTTAAATTTCCCTACAGGTAACATACGAAAGAGCATTTCTTGTCTGGATTTAACAGAATTTTTTTGCTTTCATTTACACAGGTGCAGAAGAGTTTAAAAGCGGAGGATTCCCAATATCGTAGGTAGTCTCTCGCTAATCACAAATGTGGAATATTAGTTATAAATGTTATTCCAGTACACAGATGACGCAGTAGGTACCCATAGGTACTTCTTTTATCCACATAGTTTATTGTGTAAATCGCTATATATATCAACAAAAGCCGTTCGTTCCTTTGTTGGTAACGATAGCTCCCGGCCATTTTATTGTGTACATTTGGTTCCAGGATCAACGGAACCAAGGTACTCTAATAATACCATGCAATCATTTGTAAACAAATTTCATTATAGCGAACGGCTTCCGTATTTATTTAAAAATAGGTAATACGCAGATAAACAACATTATTTATGATAAACCGATTAGGTAAAATAGTGCCAGATAGTGGAGAAAAATGCAGCAATCTAGTTTTATAAAAAAAATATATTTTTTTAAAACCTACATCTGAACCCTAAAGACAATTAGCCACCGGATGGATAAGACACATAATATGCGGGAGGTATTCAAAATGCGGTGCCGAAGAAAGAGAGAATAAGCTGGACGGAAGAAATTAAAAAGATGATGTTCTAGAAAGACGCGTGCAAGAAAATATATAAAATAAATATATACAGAAAATCGAAGAGGCTAATGGAAAGGAAGCGTTCTTAGAGCCAAAGCATTGAAGGAAGAAGATAAAGTGGAAGACCTATAGAAAAATAACCACTAAGTACTGAACATGGTGAATACAGATTACTTCTGGATGGAATCTAAGACAGAGGCGTGGTGAATATTACGCTAATAAGAACGTAGTTCTTAAATATGAAAGAAGCATTTACAACGAGTATGCGGTTGTATAATAGCAGAATAAAAACAATTATTTAAGAATTTTTTTATAAAGACACATATGGAACAATGCAGTACAGCGCTAAATGGATGTGAAGACAAGAAACTAGGAAATAGACAAAGAGGGACTGGAAGCCTTTAAAATGTGGTGTTAGAGGAGACTGAAAATTAGTTGGACGTAAAAGAAACGAAATAGAGGAAAATATAATACATTTTTCCTGAACAGATTAGCGGCTAATGTATGGGCCATACCTTACACGGCCGGTATGGTTAAACTAAGCGCCAGGCCATCAGGCCATTAGGCCGTCAGGCGTAAGTCCCGTCAGTGTGCGTGCGTGTGTATGAAGCATTGAGGCGCATATGGCTTGCGCTCGCGCATTCGCAACAACACTGACAGAAGGTAAGATAGGAGGACGAAAAAGAGGACGGCAAAGGAAAACATTAATGAACTATTCACGAAGCAGATGCAGTATTGTGTGATGAGATCGATGGAGTGAGCTGCAGTGTCAAGGCAATGTCCCTCAAACGTGAAATTCCAAAACAGCGCGGTATGCCACCGAGTGTCGACAACTAGAGATGGAATTGTTAGCCACGTAGGTACAATGTTCGACTACCGTAATCATTTGAAAAGTACGACTCAATCTATTGATAAAGGAATACAGATAATGATTTTTATAGATAAATAAGTGATCTTTTTTCTTTACAGGTAATAATATGGTATGTCGTCATCGAAATGTATGAGCAATAATTAAAACTAGTAATTAAAAACTAAGCCGAATGTTCTGCGAGGGGCTGGAATGCGGCCCTCAATGTCTGCAATTGTCTATCGGCTGTAGGTACTGTCTACTACGCGGCCGATAGTGGCCGCTGTGCGGCTACTGATACTTTGCTAAAAATTTTGCTCTAGATGATTTATTGATGTGTAAACATTTTTGCTCTCTGTATGCAGAAAATTGATGCTCAGGGCGTCAGACCGTCAGGCCTAAGTCCCGTCGGTGTGCCTGCATATATGTGAGTGTGTGTGAAGCATTTAACACGAATATTGTTTGTGCACCTGCTCAAGCACACATAATTATGTTATATTAATATGTAACTAACATTTCAGAATTATTTAATTCATTTTGAATTACCTAAAAATATTTTTTTCTCATTATCATAATCTAAATGTATTGTCATCGTGACGATGTCGATGTCGAATTCTTGAATTGATAAAAGCTCATATGTTTACCTACACATCAATCCCCGTGAGTCCCGGCACTGGTGATGGTCAAACCGTTATTTTGACCGGTTACACATGGTGCGGTTATTGAGATTTGTATCAGATTATATAAATGATCGATTGTATCAGATTTTATTAATAATTGAGATTATTGTGCATAACTGAGATAATTGTTGTCTAGTACCGATGTTTGCTTGTCGAATTGCGAAAAATCAGTCATCGATGCAATCAGATACAAATTTCATCATCTCTACCCGGCACTCATATTTTTTTCCATGTGTATCAACTACTCTATGCATATACAACTTATGTAGGTAGGTAGAAACCTAATTCCCATTTATTTAATAAAACTTTAATTTGATACAAGAAGGCAAGTAGGGAAGCCCGGCAATCAATCAATATATATACATAAAAAGAAACCCGCGTTTCCCTATCCGCCAACTTTTCTCCACAACGAGACACAACCACCCACCGTTGGTTATGGTGGTGGATAGTCCTTGGTGTCACATCGAAAATATGCAAGTTTGGTGGGGGTGTGTGCCGAAAATGTGCTTTCTAGCACATTGTTTTGTTATGGGAAGGCCGCAAATGCTTCAGATTGTTTCAAAATAGGCGCGCCGACTGTGTCGGTGAGTCTAGAAGGTTCCGAAAAAACCTGCTCTAGAAAGTTCTGGAAGGAGAAGGTTCTAGAAAATTTCCGAAAGTTTTATAAGGTTCTAAACTGAGTGGCGGAATGCGTCGGTGTGTCTGAAGGTTCCTGTACATTTGATAAGTTTTTTGAAAGTTCTGGAAGGAAAATGTTCTAGAAGGTTCACAAAAGTTTTATGACGATCCAAACAGTGTACTAAAAATCTACACTACTACTCTATAAATTTGACTTTTTTTCTGCTATCATTATTGACGGAGTTTTTAGTTTATACGTCAATATTAGTAATAATTCAATTATGGCACGGAAACAAGAATCTTTATCTCATCCTAATCGAGTTTTTTTTATTTGTTCTTTATATAATAGATAATGGTTAAATATAGGTAGTTATTTATTGTAAATATATACCTATGCTTATGCGTGTCTCAAAAAGCAGATTGCTTCTTATCTTAAGATTTACGACAGAACCAGGCAATTGAAATGTTGCGGTGTTTCGATCGAGATTATATTTTGTAATGCACTTCATCATGACATTCTCAAGGCTGTACCAAAACTTGTGTTACTGTCGTTCTTGCGTCACAAGAGTTACCTCCGGTTGAGTCATGAAATGGAAAAGTGCCGGACTAGAGCCGTTGCTGCATTCAAAAAGAGTTCATATTTTCGCTGGTTTATTCTGGCAGACTCATCGGCAAATAAAAAGTTATACCTAATTGTACAATACTTGTTAAACATGATTATACAGTGAAACCCCATTTCGACCCCGCTAATTCGAAATTCGCCATAATTCGAAATTATTAAAACTATAACATGTTCCAAACTGTTAATTTCACAAATTTGACGAAATTTAAAAAAATGTTTCGATTTTTACGCAAATGAGAACAACAAATATATCGGGTACTTAAGCAATAGAAATGTTGCGATTTTCATATTAGCATAATAAATATTGCGTTTTCGAAATTATGTCTAGAAATATGTAAAAATACAGAAATGGCTTTTTTCAAGAGTTCTACTATTTCTTGGGAATTTCGCTATCGCATTGCGATTTTTTTGTACCTTGAATTTGAAATGAATGGGGTTGCGCATAATTCGAATTATTATTTTTTGGGTCCCTTTAATTTCGAAGTAACGAGGTTCTACTGTATCTCATTTGAATTTATATATAATGGAAAAAAGTGTAATTATTTAGTATTTAATTATGAAAGTTGAATGCTTTGGTGAAGAGTTATATCAAGAGTTAATTGTTCTCGATGAAATAAGAGTCTATACCTACTATTTAAATACTGCGAAGTTCTTCCTGTCAAAGAAGTATTAACAACCTATTATTTTCAATAGTTATTACTTTTGTGACAAGTACAGTACAATAACAGTATAAATCATTACAAGTGGAAATCACACAAATGCGCACCTAGTATTTCATTATTTATACTATACGAACAAAATTATCAACCGGTTCTTTTTTAATTTGAAATAAACCTTTGTTTTTTTATTAGATTTTCACGAAACTGAATTTTCTATTTACATTTTAAATAAATCCTACGTGATAAAGATCAATTTATATGTTTCTCAATTAAGTTATTTGTGTTTCTTAGATAATATTAATATCAGATTCAAATATTTAGATGTTTTTATTTTCTTATACCTACATACCTACTGGTAATTCGAAATAATTTAATGTAAATGACATCGTTCATATTTCTGTTAATAATAATAATAATAATAATAATAATAATAATAATAATAATAATAATAATAAATAAATATTACATTAAAACATAGTGTACATATCAATAATAGTATGTAGACTGTTTCAAACTTAATCCACAATACTTCAAAGGGTTAGGTATGCATTTTAAGAATATGAGTCGAAACTTGCAGAAGTTTGAACAAGATTTATTCTGCATTTTATTTGAGTTGTATCAAAGATGGTGATTTTAGAGTGTTCGATACAAAGTTTAAGGACAGTGTTATGTTTTTCAGAAGATAAGTCAGATATATTGAAAAAATTCAATCTTTAAAATCTATTAAACGATTGAAATTTTTCATACCCGTATTCTTAAAAGGTGTATTATTATTATTATTATTAAACGTTAATTATCAAATTGATTAATTAAACCTGAAGTATTGTCGATAAGGGCTGAAACACTATATACCTATGTAGCATAGAAATAGTTAATAATATGTATTAGTTTCACATTACTTACCCCCTCCTGTACTCCTGCGCTATCCGGTGCTATCGATGCCATCATTTTACTTAGGTCTCAATTCCAAAAGTCCTACAATTTATTTATTTTCAAGACTCGGTACTTTGATCAGGTATTGTATTTAATATCTCTCAGACATCACACAAACATTATCCACTTGCGAAATAACTTGTATTAAATACTTGATTGTAAGCCAAGCATTCGTATCGATTTATTTACAGCAAATAAAGATGATTCAATTCCAATATCATAACAATACTTTAGATTGCACAATATCGATGCGATTCATCGAGACTCTTGTAGCGTCCTCGCGAGCACTTGAATTATTTATTTTAAGCAATAAATTTAATAAACAAAATTAAACAATGCTTGCGCCATCCGCGATTTGCTAACTTTCACTTTTTACTTTTGCGTAAGTTGATTAAATTAAGTTTTGCAGTATTTTCCTAAGTTCCATTGCGAACGAAACAATGCTCGAGAGCCACAAACGTAGACTGAATAAGCGAATTTTACATTCACGGGAAATAATCGATATGTTTTGTTGTAGGCAGTCAGATTCTAGTTGTTATAGTGAATACTTGGAACCTCCGATGCTACTAACGCCTGCCTGCATATGACGCTACCGCACTTTTAACACGGTCGTATTATATCCATCGAACAGTGAGCACAAAGTAACCTAAAAATAAATAAAACTGCTTTTAAGCACGATACACAAAGCCAAGGTGAAAAATCGAAAGAATTTTTAAATGTATTTTCAAATGAGAGTATTATGATCTCTCTTGTCATAAAAAACAAAAGAATTAGAAGGTGAGATAAAAATGAAAAATTGTGTTGTATTAAAAGGTACGTCATGTAGACATAATTTAAATGACTGTTTTGAGGCTTCAATAGCTATGTAAGCTATAAATTTATAATATAAATTATTATTTTATCTGTAATAAGTATAAAATGTTTTTAAATGACTAGGTATTTTGTTAGTAGGTAATGAAATACCATTTGGAAGTGAAACAGCGAGAAAATTAATGAAAACAATTCAGTTTCAATAAGATATGAAATATCAAAAACGAGAAAGGGAACGAAGTTTTATCCCAATTTTTAGTTATTAAAGAGTTAAAACATAATGTTTTGTAAATACACGGAAAATAATGAAAAATCTCTTTTTCATACATTGATTTAAAAAGCCTTAAGTTTCACATAGGTACTTTTAATAGTTTTTAAAGTCGCTATGAGTATGGATTAAAAAAAAGTGAAAAACTTATTTCAGATTAAAAATATATGGTGACTAAGTCTAAGGGCTGGTTGTATCAACTTGGTTCTTAGTAATTTTTTGTTTAAAGTATAGATTTTTGCATTTTCCACCAATCAAGTAACCTGTTTTCGTAAAATCTACGCTGTAACAAAAGGTTACAATAAACTAAGTTGACTCAACCAGCCCAAAGTTATGGTAGTGCATTTCTACCACAATATACACGTATTTGATTTAAATACATAGTTTTATTCTAGTTTTTGGTTGTAAAACTTGCGAACGAAAAAGTCGATAATGTCGCGGTTATCATGGAACAGAATAACTCTGGGAAGCTCGGTTAACTTATTATTGCAACCAATAGATGTCTCATTTTCTGTCATATAATCAATACGTAAACACTATCAACAGGTGTCGCGGTAGCTACAGACTAAAGTCTATACACACATACAGCTGTTCAACTTTTACTTCTATCGACCGTTGACAGATCTTGGAGGCGGGTGTTTCTCTTTCTATCAATATCCGAATTCCGGTTCGAGCGGTCGCTTTTGAGAGCGTGTTCAAACTAAACGTGAAAGCGAAAGTGTGGAACGCTGAGACAAGGCCGAGTATTGGTTGACGTATCAGACTTTCCGTCGGTTTCATTCAATTTTGATTAGTATTTGTATTGTGATTATGTCGGCCGGTCGTGTCTTGGTTTACGGGGGTCGCGGAGCTCTGGGGGCTGCCTGCGTGTCTCACTTCAAAGCCAACAACTGGTGGGTGGCCAGCGTGGATCTGCATCCGAACGACTCCGCCGACACGAACATCACTGTCAATCCTGATGCTGCTTGGGTCCAGCAGGAGGAGCAGGTGCTGACAGCCGTGGCGGGAGCGCTGGGCGGAGAGAAGCTGAACGCCGTCATCTGCGTGGCCGGCGGCTGGGCCGGTGGAAATGCTGACAAAGAGCTGTGTAAAGCCGCTGACCTCATGTGGAAGCAGTCCGTGTGGAGTTCCACAATATCCGCCACCGTAGCAGCGAAACATTTAGCTCCCGGAGGATTTATCGCCCTGACTGGCGCTAAAGCCGCTCTCGAAGGAACTCCTTCCATGATCGGATACGGAATGGCCAAAGCTGCGGTTCATCAATTGACTAGATCCCTCGGCAGTGAGGGATCAGGCCTACCGAGTGACTCGCTAAGCGTGGCTATTATGCCGATCACCCTGGACACGCCGATGAACAGAAAGTGGATGCCGAAAGCTGATTTTGGAACCTGGACTCCATTAACCTTCATCGCAGAACTGTTTATGAAATGGACCAAAGGAGAAAGCCGCCCGAAAAATGGAAGCCTCGTTGCCCTTGTTACAAAAGATAGTGTCACAGAAATGGTTGTAGAATAATGAGATTATGAATGCATTTGATTATTTATACAAGGAAAATGTTACATCTCTATAATATTTATATAAAACATGTTAATGATAAGGAAAGAACCAATTTATTTTAAGAAACAATGTAAAAAAAACATTAAAAATCTTGTTACTAAATTATTAAAGCTTATTAAAAAATGAATCTCATTTTTATATTAGACTGGCTATTAAATTGAATGTACTTAGTTTATACAAAATATATAAATATATTTAATGTGAGTTCTCAATAGTTTCATTTTACCCAATTGAAAACCATTATAGTGAGCAAGGTCAGAGATACTTAACCCACATATCAGGGTCAGAAGAATGCTCTACTTGATATGATAATACTCTTATTCAGATAGTAAATTCTTGAGCGCTCTTAAATAATATATTTGGGCAATTTGAAGATTATATTACCTATCCCTTGCCAACACATTTCATGGTAGACCACTCAGAATAGACATTGTACCTTAGAGTATGTACAATCCAGTTTGTATATACTCTAAGCATTGTACTGTGTATTTAGATATTTTACATATCAACTTTTTTCTATTGTTAAATTTGTAATATTTTATGTATTTGTAGTAGTTTTCCAAAATATATATGGTTAAATACATTTACTCATATTGTATAATTAAATATTTTATATTAATTAGTATTTATATTAATATTGTGAGATTGAGCCGTTTGTAGATTGCTTAAGGCACAGGCTACAAGGATAGGCAGTTAGAGCGTTGTACATTCTTCATTTAGGAATTTATCTTTCTTCACGTTTTTCACTATCCATTCTAACGTTATAGTTAAACCGTTTAGATAATATTTTGTTAAGTCGTTCTTTTCAAATGCCATCTATGTATTTACTTTATATATTACTCTCATTGAAGCTTTATATTATTTTTTATTTCTTGAGTTTGTACCTACACAGATTTTTTTTCTTTATTTTCTGTAATAGTCCTGTACATTTTCCACATTCAGGTGTGTTGTTAATTCAGATTTCATCTTTCTCCTCTACCCCATTTCATCTCAAAGCGCCTGTGTTAAAGGTGTCATTCTATGAGCACTCAATTTCAAATGTCTTTTACAAAATATATTTCCTTAAAGTATTCTTGGCATAAAAACCTTTTCAAGGAAATCTGAACGCGTCACTACCAAAAACTGAGACTAATAAAACTACAGCGGGAAAATACGGCCTTTTTAGAATAAATTAAAAATTTATTATAAAATAACAAAATTAAGCGTGGCCCATGAGGGGATCGAACCCGCGACCTTCGCGTTATTAGCACGACGCTCTAACCAACTGAGCTAATGGGCCGATGACTCCAGTTGTCATAAAGTTGTTTAAATATGAATTTAAAACATGAATATATTTTCTTTAAAATGTATTTTATTCTTTGATATTTTAATGTCGTTGAAATTATACATTTATACTTATATTCAATTTTTTTCCGTTTACCATGCCGTAAATATTATGTAGTACCTGGTTACACCACCAATCTGTCAGATTGACAGGATAATGGTATAACTATTAAATGTTTTCTCCACAAACCGCTAGATGGCAGTAAAAAATATAAATCAATTTTTAACCATGCACTATTGCATATATGGCACTGAACTGTTTTGAGCAAAGAGGTTATTATAATAACAATTATAAAACTATTATATTATCATATCTATGATTTTGAGTGTCTTGCGCTGTGTTGGCAGATATCTTAAAATAAAGGTTTATGGAGTTTTTGTGGTAATACAGCTACAGTATTTCCCACCAAATACCATTCTCCTATTCATTTTTTTATACGGGACATGATATTAGGTCCTTACATATGAAATTGGCGTTTTGCCGTACTGGCAAATTTGATCTCAAATATCTTCTCTTTGGTTAGGAATTCAAATTTACACAGCTATTTACTCATGTATTTGTGTTTTGAAAATTATAATTCATTTGTTTTTTCCTCAATTGTTTTTTTTTTGCGTCACTCAGTTTACAAAATGAAAAACTTGAAATATCGCGTTATTTACGAGTACGAATTCCACCGTGGCACCAGTGCTGCAGAAACGGCTCGAAGGATTAATGATGTGTATGGCGACGGTGCCGCAAAAGAAAACACAGTGCGTTTTTGGTTCCAACGGTTTCGTTCTGGAAATTTCGACCTGCAGAACAAGCCCCGTGGACGGCCGGAGACCAAAGTTGATAATGAAGAATTGAAGGCTATTGTGGAAGCGGATCCATCGCAAACCACATCCGAGTTAGCTGCAGGCTGCGGTGTTAGTGATTAAACTGTTTTAATCCACTTGAAGCAAATTGGTAAGGTGAAAAAGCTTGAAAGGTGGGTACCTCACGAATTGAGTGAAGCAAATCAACAAACGCGCGTTGACTGCTGCGTTGCATTACTCAACCGGCACAATAATGAAGGGATTTTAAATCGAATCATTAACTGTGATGAAAAGTGGATCCTGTACGATAATCGGAAGCGCTCATCGCAATGGCTGAACCCTGCCGAACCAGCTAAACCATGCCCCAAGCGAAAATTGACTCCAAAAAAGTTACTTGTGAGCGTTTGGTGGACCAGTGCTGGTGTCGTTCACTACAGCTTTCTTAAATCTGGCCAGACGATTACGGCAGATGTCTATTGTCAGCAACTGCAAACGATGATGGAAAAGCTAACTGCTAAACAACCGAGGCTGGTTAATCGCTCTAGGCCACTGCTGCTTCATGATAACGCTAGACCACACACTGCACAACAGACGGCTACCAAATTAGAGGAGCTTCAATTGGAATGTCTAAGACATCCACCGTACTCTCCGGACCTTGCCCCAACAGATTACCATTTTTTTCGAAATTTGGATAACTTCTTGCAAAGGAAAAAATTAAACTCCGATGGGGCAGTCCAAACCGCCTTCAAAGATTTTATTGATTCCCGTCCGAATGGTTTTTTTAGTAAAGGGATCGATGAACTACCTATGAGATGGCAAAAGTGCATAGATAGCAATGGTACATACTTTGATTAAATAAATATATTATAATAAAAAAAAAATTGGCTTTATGTTCCTCCCATACTAAACGCCAATTTCATATGTAAGGACCTAATATTTCCTCTTTTGTATTTTGTGGGTATAAAATAATATTTGAAACAAAGTTTTATACACAAACGATTAGTTTTTTTAAACACATAGGTACCTACCTGCATCGTTTCATTAAATATCATCCAACAGCGGCGTGCAGTAGATACCTAGTAGATGAGCGATTCGATTGTATGCTGTTTGTTGTACGTGGATGATGCAGTTTAATGATAAATGGCAAAGAACGAACGAGACTTACAGAGTTTAGTAAGCAGGATGTAAACTTAATATGAATGTTAACAAGTCAAAAGTGATAGTATTCGAGAAATAGGAAAGTAAGGCAACGTGTAAAATGAATCAACGTAGGCGATGAATGTTTGACCTAGATTAGTTTCTGTAGGTATTTTATAAGTACCTATGTTTGATAGAAGAGGGAAGGCTGAGAAAAATGTCGAGAAGAGGGTGACTACAGGGAACGGTGCTTTTTATGCAATTATTCCTAAAATAAATGTACGAACCTACTCCATCCTCATCCACCCTCGATATATACCTACTTTAATACTTTTTGACACTTTCTATTTAGATGGAATGCAATAATATAAGTACGTAAAGTAGAACTAAATGCACTTTTCAGTGGCTTAAAAATGTTATCTTGTCTATAATTTATGATGATTGTCTACTAGTTTTTTTTAAAACTTTTTTTTACTGATATTAAGATTAAAACAACATTTATGTAGGAACTAAATATGTGTAAAAAATATTCGTGAGCAATCAATCGAAAAAATATTGCAGAATAAAAAGTTCGGTGAAGGTTTAAAAAGCAGATACAGTTGCCGGCAAACTTCATGAAATTCTTTGGCTAAGTGAGGGAATGCGCAGAAGACGAAATTTGGGTCTCGTTGGTGGAAAGGTAGATGCGCAAACGTCCCCCCACTACGCCGCAGAATTTCAAGATGTTTGCCGGCTACTGTACCCACGGATGATTCAATATAAACTGTAATATATGTGTATCTAATTTGGAAATGTCACATTTCTACTAATTGTGGGGTACAAAAGCAGAGGTAGCAACAATGGTATAATAAAATTGGTAGGTTCCTATTAATTTATAGGATACGTTAAAAATGTATCGTATATCATTTTGGAAGGGATAGATACATAAAATTTAGAATTCATTACATTTTAAATTAGTAATCCTCAGTGACTGCATTCAAAACATTTGCTTTTATACCTCACAGCTCTGTAAAATATACCTCAGCCGTCAACGAGCGAGGGTCTCAATGCGAAATGATTAGACGGGGAGGACTTCAAGAAAACAACATTAAAAATAAAATATATTTAATAAAGCTGAAAATTATTTTAGTGAGATTTAGCGAACTGCTCCTCATACTTCTTTTTGTAGACGCCCTGAGGGTCGAACTTCTTAGCGAGCCTGTCCCAGTCTCTAGGCCTCTTTGAGGTCAGGTGCTTGAAGACCTTTTCCGTGGCCGACTTCTGCTTCTCATTGCATTTGTTGCAGCCGTGAGCCAAGGCATCTGGAAGGGTTTCTGTTGGGAAATAATGTTTACAAATATTAGATAACTGTGTACTGTAAAATATGTAAATTTAATTGCGAAATTGTAATTTTAGGACATGCGAAGGCGAGTAAAAAATTATTTGCGCTATCGTCATAATACATCTTCAAGGATGTCATAATGCCTTCTGCGTATGCGAGTTTAGAGTTGGTAATTTCAGTTAAACATGTTCGCTCCGCCAGCAGTTTGCACCAAGGAGGAACAACAAGAAGTGATCCGATTTTTCTAGTCGGAGAGTGTGAAAGGGGCTGAAATTCATCGTAGATTATAATCACATTTCAGGGACAGTGCTTTCTGATTTATTACGTAATTTTTTTTGTGGATAGAGAAGGTAGTTGGACGAGTGTGACGCATGAAGTGGAAGCAGGACTCCCATCATGGACGACAAGTTTAAGTAAGCTCGAGATATGATTTTAGCGAATAGGCGAGTTACCATCGGTAAGGTAGCATCTTAGGCCCGAATTCAGAGTCAACACATAGATGATTTAAAGGTTAGGGCACGCCTTAAAAGTGTTATTTTGTACTGAAAATTACGCATTAAAGGCGTACCTTAACCTTTGAATCATATAAGTATTGATTTTGAATTTGGCCCTCAGACTTGCAGGAAGCGGTGCAAAAGTGGCTTTGCGACCAACTTCGTGAAAACGTTCTTGGAAGGACTACGCAATACGAATACTCTCGTGGACCGCTGGAACAAGTGCATTGACAAGGAAGGTGACCAAGTAGAAAAATGATGTAGGTACATGTTGAACCTCTATATTGGTGTAAATAAATTGTAGACCGAGTGTAGACAGTTTTTAACTTATCCTCGTAGTTCTATGATATTCTGAAAAAATGAAAGAATAAATTAAAAGACTCACAGAAAAAATCTATCTGTTACAAAAATATAAATGGTGGTCACCGAGAGACGAACCCAGAACAATATTCGGCGTAATGCATTTTTATTTAAATTTTATATTTCTTCATTTCGATAATAATACAATTTATCATTAATTAATATTAAGAAGGCTTATGATATTGAATTTCATATAATAATTCTATTTTTTTTATTTTGTGATGTGACGTCTGCATTCCGTCTTGAATGTGATAATATTTCTATGTTTTTCTTACATTCATTCTCTGGTAGTTTATTGTATTCGTTTAGTCCTTTGTAATAACAGTTTTATGTACTTCTTTTCTTTATATTATGAATTCTTATTTCCTTTGACTTTCTTGTATCAGCCCCATGAATATCTGTGTAATCAATCATAATAATTTCGTTGTCTGTCCGTCCGTCTGTTTTTCCCCGTAACTTCGTTTAGCGTCCATAATTTCGTTCCAGTTCACGGCTAGAAAAACCAAATTAAACGGCCGGAGGTGGGGCTGAACCCCGGGTCAGCAAACCGAAGGCGGCGACGATAGCGAAGTTACTACCGCCGAGCCCGCATTACCAGTCAAAAATACAGTACATATAGGAGCATTGACGCGAACCACTTCATGTTCCGCCCAGCACAATCGCCAGGGTTTAAAATTACGTTTAAAATTACGCCGGCAGGCGAAATATATAAAAAAAATGTTCGAATATTTTGATATAAGTCGTTATTACTATTTTATGAGTGTCGGCTATAAATAAATAAATACTTATTCCGTAAAAATACCGTCATTTTTGACGGGTTACAGCTAGTATGTTATTTTATTTTTGAAGTTCTTTGCATTCTATCATTTAAAAACATTCCTTCAGCAAGTCAATGTATACCTATATCCGGCTATATCCAAATATTATTTCTATATATAGATTTTGTTTAAATTTTTGTTAATTAATTTAATTTGATTGAATGACTAATAACTTTATGTTAAATATTCGCCATATTTAAATACACTCCAAATTTTTGGCCACAGATAAAAATAGAATATCTTCTGGATAATTTTGTCAGGGGCTTTCGACTGCATCAACCACTGACCATCACATTATTTATTTATTTATTTAAACGTTTTACCTTTATTATAGTTCCAACCTTCACTGTCCCCGTAATTCATGTTTAATATAATTCATATGGCAATGGAAAAAAAACTCCTTGGTTTTCACTTCAAGTCCTCGCATGATTCGCATGCAAATTAGTTAATTGCACCATCATTGAATTGAGGTCAAATTCGCGTGTATTAATTCTTATAGTTTATTTGTATATACCCAACTTTTTTTTACACGGTAGATACCTACGTTAAAACGAACACCGTTTAAAAAATATACTACTTAAACATTAAAAAGTGAAGATGTGTTCCTCAACTTTAAAAAACCGCGTAAGACCCGGAATAAAAATTGTACAGGGAGTAACAAAACCCATTCTTCTGGAGAGGGGATTGGTTCACATCGGAAGAATGTCTTCCCTCGCGTACGTCTAAGATACATTTCGTCAGTTTCATCACTGGCAAATATAGAAAATATTTTAATTTTTTATTTTTTTAATTACAAACTAATTTTGGATATCATGTAAGAATAAATAATTCGTGCAAACATATATTATTACTCGTAAAAAAAACAGTACGTGTGTTGGAACGCCTTGATTCCTTAATAATATTTTGTATGCAAAGAACAGGGAAGTTTTGATTCCTGGAATGCGCGCATTGAAGTTTCATAGGCCTTGTTTTCTGCAGATTAGTCACACCACCTTCTGTGTATAGTTTTCTGGGATATTCTGCCGTGTGTATGTGACCTCTCTGGCCAACGTTTCGGATCCCATTGCAGGGTCCATCATCAGGGCTGATGTGATGAGTGAGTGTTGAAGTGTAGGTTAAGTATTACCTTGCAATACCATACCGAAGTCAGGGTGTCTCCAAATTTGTGTTATGTTAAATACTGGATTGCAGTACCGTGTCGAAAGCAAGTCTAGATACGGGCCACCATTTTTCATTTGAGCCAAAAATCTTAGGAAAGCCCAAAAGTCACCATACGCGCCTGGTCAAAGAAGCAATTGAAATATACAAGCACCCGGTAAACATTAATAGGGATGACGGTCTCAAGTTAAGAACATCGTGGTATCCGGCGCTGCAGGATAAAACAAATAGACGATCCGCACAGTCCGACATCCGTTAGTAGATATATAAAACACTACATGAAGACACACACCTTGCTTTCGACACGGTACTGCAATCCAGTATTTAACATAACACAAATTTGGAGACACCCTGACTTCGGTATGGTATTGCAAGGTAATACTTAACCTACACTTCAACACTCACTCATCACATCAGCCCTGATGATGGACCCTGCAATGGGATCCGAAACGTTGGCCAGAGAGGTCACATACACACGGCAGAATATCCCAGAAAACTATACACAGAAGATTCTGAACGGCCGTGAAAACCTAAGGACATTTTTAGTCATACCACGATCACTCAACTCAAATGAATGAATGGTCAATTTGGACCTTAAATTTTTACGTCACGTCGCAACGCGTCCTACATTACGATGAATCGTTTGCCATCTTAACTAAGGTCGTCGGTGGTTTTTAAATGGTCGTGTTTGATACTTGCGGGTGCCTTTAATGCATTTGCAGTTGAGGTTACGAGGATATATACATACAAATCAACTAAAATAATAAGCGGGATGACAGTATTAAAGAATAATTGATTTTAGAGAAGAAAATTTTTTGAAAGGATTCCAAAAAATGATCCAGTTTTAATAAACCTACACATTGAGATTAATAAGATTTTCAATAAAATAAAAGTATAAAATTGTGCAATCCGCCATTTTAATTGAAACACCGGTCAGCTGAATCACTGTGTCATAGACACAAAGTTGTCACAGACACAATGCAATGTTTACTTAGCCGTGACGTCACGCAGATGCCATGACAGCTGCGGGCGTTTTTGCGGGAAATTAAAAATAGGTAGATGAAAATGCAAATTTGGTTTATTACTGAAATAATACTGTTTTCGGAAATAGTAGACGTGTACCTACATTATAGAAGGTTATTTCAAAATCTGTCATCACGCTATTGTGAATAATATATAATAATAAAACATAGATTAGTCATAGTCATCAAATAGGTAATACCAATTAGTCATTTTAATGATTGCTTGGTGAAATAATGCCCCAGACGAAAAGTCAGGAAAGGGTTGATTTTCGGATATTGATGACCAATTTTGACGGATTTGAGGCCCTTTGGAGGCTGTGGAAGAGGACGAAAGTTGCACCACTTTGCACAATTGTGTTTTGAGTTTGCTTTCGTTTTTCATAATGTGGTGGCCGAGAGCTACGCCTGTCTCAGTTTCGCAACAACCGATTCGACCAATCGAGCGCAAGATACAGGCAACGCGTCCGTGCGGCCTCCCGCAAGTCACACCGGTGACCAATCTGTCAACGATCGTTGTAGCCGTTACAAGTAATATTCCTGTTAGTAACCACAACCTGTAAATTTTTTTCTTAAAAACCTCAACTTCAAACAGTGAGTGCTACTTGCACCTATGTCATATTCATCCACACTATCACATACGCGAACGCACACCGAACACGTAAGAATTCTTCCGGACGGGTGGATCTTTTCTCATCACAAACCCGTCGAAGTTATGCTATAATATAATTTTTGGAAAACAACCTATAATTACGTATTAACTTAATAGTATGTATTATCATATAGGTTTCGAATTAGTACCTACACTACGTGATACTTAAATATGTAAGTATACTAGCCGTGACCCCTCCAAAAGGACTTTTATCGTATATATTTCGGCTGTGAGAACAGTATTTTGAAAACAGAATGAGATCAGTTGCTGTTTACATTTCGGTTTCTTCTACTGAAATAATGTGGGGAGGAGGACAGCAAAGTTTTCCGTGCCATAGAAGTAGGTACCGAGATAAGGATTGTACATTAAACAGGTAGGTACTGTATCTTACAAAATCGTCTGAAATCAGTACTCGGCAAATTAAATGTATGCCAGCGTCCTCGTGAAATGGCCGCCTAGTCGGGGAGCGAGTGTCACTGAATATTAATAATACAACTGTTACAAAATAATCCATATCTGTAATAACGTTCTACAATTTGAATATATCATTTGATCATGTATTATATTTGTATAAATATGAAACGTTTGGGGACCATTGCAGTTTATTGTTGGGATCGGGGCGCATTGGCGACCTAAGACCGACCCGGAAAATTATTGAGGAGACAGGCCCAATCACAATTTTCAAAATCGTTAAAGGTACTGATATACAAGCTTATTTTTGAGCATGCTCTAACAACTGTACACACTTGCTTGTTATTAGCAAGCTTATTTTAAGCATGCTCATTAATGAGTTAACAATTCAAAGCTAACAATCAAACACACATGCTTATTACTGGCATGCTCTTGTCATAGAACAGAGACGCTCTTGTTTAAAACGGAAACATTGCAAACTGAAAATGGAAATTCAAAACCAATAAATTAAAACAGTTCCCGAGTTTCCATCCGCACATTTTTGATTTTAGAGCATGCTAATGAGCATGCTCAAAAATAAGCATATGTACCAGTTTTTCAGCGCTTTTTACGCGCTAATACTAAGTTAAATTTGGTTAAAAACTGAAAAAACTATGCAGAATTTCAGCAATAAGAAATCGTAGGTCATTTAAATTAATAGAAACCATATTTTTTTTTACATTTTAAAATGATTTCGCATTGTTGTTGTTGTTGTGACTAATTAACGTACAACTACGTAATAACTAATTAATGTAAAGCTGATATCTAACTAAATAAGCTATTAAATAATACTTTTAACCGATATTTTTTGTTATGTCATTGAAAACTTGATTGAAGGTTGATAATGAGAAAGAAAAAAATTCCAATCTGGCAGCGAATGAGCTGATCGATATGGGAATCTTTGCTCATAAAGTGATCCTGGGTAAGTAAGGAATCTAGATTCGTTGCGATTGAAAAATAAGGTGACATAGGGTGACATTGTACTCAAAGACAGGTATTTATCTGACTTAGATATCCAAAACTGAAACGGACGCCGTAAAATAGATTTCAATGAAGAAAAAGTAACCCATAAAAACCAAGTTTTTACAATACTCCCGTTCTCATTTTCGGGTTTCGTGTCTACCATATGCGTCGGAATCTCCATGCAACTTACTGAGTTGTATGAAAAAACCATTAAAAATTTGAAAAATACAAAATTATACTATAATTATTATTATTTTTTAACGGAAATTTGATAGATCTTCTTGATCGTCGCCACGAGTCTACTTGCAAAGTTTTAGCTCGATTGGAAAAAGGGATAAAAATCCATCCGAAGTTTTTTCGTCAGACAAGCAGACGCCACGAGTTAAAAGAAAGGAAGTAAAAAGACAAAAAAGAAATTCGTTACCGAGTGTTTGAAGATAATAATAATAATGATGATGATGATATTATTATAATTTAAAAAAATATATTTATCGGTTGAAAAAATCGGCCGTTTCAATTTTTTTTTTCTCTTTGTCATTATCAATTTCATTTAAATACGTCTACAGTTATGAACATAAATACCATCTGATCTGCAGACACTAATGCTAAAAGTATCTACTTATATTTTGTTATCACGACAAAAAGTCCACAAAAATTTGGCCCAAATATAAAAGGTCCATAATTATAGACCCGGCCCATATGACAAAAGATCCACACGAAATAAGGCCCACAAGACAAAAGATTCACACGACAAAAGATCCACGCGATATTAGATTCAACGACATAATCGGCCGTATTTTGAAATAAGCAATATTGTTATTTCGGTATCTTGACAGTTATTGTATAACATTGCAATACCGTCAATTTTATTGTTTTAAGTTTGGCAGGTTTGAAATTAATGAATTCAATCAATCAGAAAGCCCTAAAACGTAAACAAACGTTAAGTTATCCACAATTTGTGAATAACTTAACGTTTGTGGTAATAGGGTGAATTTAAATATAATATTTTTGAAATAAAAATAAATATCCGAGCTACGCCCCTTGGTCCACTGCCGTTTCTTCTGTCCGTGATGCGTCATACAAGTTGCCCATGTTTAAAGGCTGCAGGATAAGGCGTTGAACAATGGGCCATCCTTTTTATTTAATTGCCTGTTGTGAATATTAATTTGATAATGCACGATCTATAAATAATTTATTTATCCATAATCCATATCAGAGCTGCATAACATAGTTAATGTAAAAATTTACACTACATTGTATTGTATTGTATTGTTGTACTTTTCCCTACTTAGGACCTTGATCGCTGGCATTTAAGGGTAATCTAGAATACAAATACAGTTTAGCTTTGAAAGATTGCGAAATTACTTTAGTTTTCAAATTTAAAGATTTTTAAATACACAGAAACTTTATTACTTTTTATCTTCTTCTGAGCTTCTCCCAATCTTTTCTAATAGAAACACAGAATAAACGTCGGAAAATGAATTTTACTAAAAACGACCGATAGATGTCTTTCCGATATCCCCTAATATGTAATTTTCATCAAAATCGTTAGAGCCGTTTTCGAGAAATGCAGTGTTTGTTAATGTTACAGTTAATGAATACATTATCAAAATTTATACTATGTCTGTAACGTATATATTTTAAACGAATTTCTCGTTTAATATTATAGGATACATAATCACCTCCTACACATCATTCGTGCCATCATGTGGGGTTAAATATATATTTTAATGTAGTCACGATAGTTTATTTAAAATGTGCTGAATTCTAGATTTTATGTACCGATCACTTATAAAATAATTTTTACTATAAATTTATAGGTTGTGTTTCCTATAAAATCTCGAATTCAGTACCTACATTATAAATAAGTAATCCAGGATGACTGCATTAAATTTTTTTTTGTATTTTTCTGCCTTTGCTTTTATACCTCACATATTATCTTTTAAGGATTATATGTGAGGTATATAAATTATCTTTTAACGATCAGATATGATATTCGGAGAAAAAGATTGTGTAGGTATGTTCATATAAATATAAAAAGGAACAATTACATTTTAGTTTCTTAAAGCTCAAAGCTTTCCCCGTATTTTTGTCTCAGGCTCAAAAAGAGCTACCGGTGCTAGGTAAATGACAACATGAGTAAATTTAAATGCAAATAGGGTGTGCTGAGCCTAAAATTAAATATCAAATACGTTAAAGAATAGTACAAAATTAGTGCTAAGTTATTAATTTAAATTATGCATACCTATGCAATTACACAGCTTTAACTGGTGTGCCGACGATCCCCAGATGCGAAGGTAAAATTTGGTAAAGTTTCTTCCATTGACATGAACCTAAATGGAGCATTTGGACGATGAAAACTTGAGTGTCAGATCATATAATTGTGATCAGCTTTGAACGAGATGCTAATTTGATTCGCAGATAATTCCGTCAAAACCTAATTTGTCAATGTTTGTTAGATTAGATGTACGCGTATGTAACGGTTATAATGTTGTATAAAGTTTACATAGAGGAATCGGTAGATTTTTAAGGATATTATTATTTCAACAAATTTTGTTTTCATTTTAATAATGTGCGAGTAGATACAATTTTCAATTAAATTGGGTTTTGACTATAGTGTTGAAAATTATCTTCATTTATATTATTATGACTGATGTTATATATTTGTGACAAAGTGATTATAATATTTTATTTTAAAGAATTTGCATTAGATTCACGGTCTTCCACTCCGTTCAGCTGACAGTACTTCACTATCCATCACCATTCGCTTCTCGCACAACTTGTGGAAGGGTGTGCGGTTCCAAAATCGGACTCCTCAGCCACGCTCGGACGCATAATAAAAACATAAAGCAATTTTAACTTTTCCAAAACCTAATTTAACCCTTCCTTTTCCCCTTCCATCTCCTACTGGTATCGTTATCACGGAGTTAGTTTTGTCACAGTAACATTGTATACCGGAAATATACATATGTATGTATGTATCTCAATTGTTCAAGTAAATTGTATGGTTGTTAATTTCTTTGAATTGTACGTAAAGGAAACACAGTTAAAGTGTTTCACCCAACTCTCAAAATAATTTTCTGAGCTTTTTCTTAAGAAATCTAAGAAAAAAATTCACAATACTGCATTTTCATTCCCCGTTTCTTACTTAATTTTCTCTGCAAACTTTGCAAAAAGACAATTTCCGCAAATAGTAATGTATCTTAATTTTAAACATCATATTACCAAGTTTATAAAAATATCAGGTAGAAGGTATGCTGAAGAAGTGATCCGCCCTTGACCTCTGATTTGGCAAAAACTGATTTATATAATTTAAAGTATACTATAATATAATATGTATTTTTGTAACTACTTAAATTCTTATCTTAATTTTGTATGTGTATGTTCTTTTCTTTTTCTTTTCTCTTAGATTTAGGAATTCCTATGATTTACTTTAAATTCTTATCTTAATTTTGTATGTATATTTTCTCTTCTTTTAGATTTAAGATTCTTTAATTGTCATTTGATAATATTACATAAATACCATATGAGAATAATTGCCATAGAACAGGTTTTTACCTAGTGTGGCAGTTATTAGTAACAAATGGGAATAAACAATAAATAAATAAATAAAAAAATCTTACTTTTGAGTTCCCGCCCTTCCGCCGTGCAAGGCCCCTCGTCCAGCATGCACTTGATGTAGTTGTTGAGGATCCTGTCGCTGCTGAGGATGTGGTCCACGTCGATGTTGTCGTACTTGGTGGTGTACTTGGCGGCCAGGGCGGACGCCACCACGAGGAGGAGAAGTAGCAAGAGACGCATTTTGGTGGGAGATCTCTGAAACGACGAGATGGAAACGCGAGAAACATCAATGTGGGGGGTGCTTTATTTAGAGAAACAAAGTTTTAAAATGAAATATAACATGGAAAAATAATCGGCCCTCGTAGCGCAGTGGGTATGACACTAGCTTCTCAAACCGAGGGTTCCGGGTTCGACTACCGGTTAGGTCACAATTTTATCCATGTGATTGACTCAATCCTGGGTGTTTTGTGATGTATTTCGATTCTGTAATTGGACCTCGTGGCCTGTTGTAACAAAAAAAAAAAAAATAATTGTCTAATGTACAAAGGCCCTAAAATATTCGATAGCCTTCCGAAAATAATACAAAACACAGTAAATACAAAGAAGTTTAAACTGAAGTGAAGAAAGTTAATAATGAAAAACATTGAATGACTGTCGATTGTGTAATACAGTAAGTTCTAATGTAAATCATGTATTAGCCCATACAACATATATGTATGGAACCAAATAAATAGTGAAAATAAAATATAAAGAATTTTATGCCATTAGTATTTGAATGTAGAATGTTTTTAGGGGATTGTTTTTTGAATTGCCATAACTTTTTCCATCGACAGCCAATTTGACAGCTGATTTTTGTTTTTTTGGTTTGCCATTTCATCATGAATAGAATTACGCCAGAACAATACTAGCAAATTGTCAAAATTTATGTTGAATCACATTTTAAAACTAATGGCATAAAATAACATTTTTAATAAAGCCAATACCTTGGTCATTACCTCTAAAATATATGCTATATTAATTTAAAGTCATGTATGTAAGTGTCGTTATTTGCTTCATAATTTTGGTTCTCTTCTATCATATTGTGGTATACGGTGATTATTGTTCTTTAAGAGTTTACAATGTGGTAATATTTGCAAGAATTGATAGTTGAAATATTTCTTGTTAAACCTTAGCAGACGTAACTAATTACTTTCTCTCTCTATATATATCTGTTTTGCTTGAGGTTTCCGCGAGCGCTATTGTATGTGACAAAAGTAGATTCTGGAATATCTCGCGTTTTCTGTAGATGGTCTCCCTGAGAAGACCTAGGCAGACGTCATATATATATTTATTTATTTATTTAATGTTTTAAATTTAATATTAAATTTAGTATATATATATATATAATTTAAGTCTATCTAGTTGTCAATAAAAATTTCATTAAACAATAATTTTCTTAATCGATGTATCTACATAAGTATATTTGTTATGTTAAATTATCATTAACATACAATTAATGTTAGAAATACGATCTATATACGACACTATCAGATTCACTATCTGCAATCTAAATATTTCAAATTTAAAAAATGACAGATTTAATATATTTACTCGTTGGGTTGTGCATTGGGGTCAACTGACTGATCTATATATAGCTACCTAAGTAAATATGTAGTGTTATTTATTTAACTGGAAAATTTTTTGAAAAAACTTTTTGTTTCAAATATTGCTATTGACAAATCTGCTGAAGAAAAATCATCCATGATATCCTATTATTTCAAATGTATATTTTTCGTTTTCTTGCGCTATATTTCGTAAAAATTAAAATCTTTTAAACGCACGAGCTAACGTTTTTAATGAAATGGATAAAACAAAAACAAAAATGCTAAACCAAAACAACTCCAAGTTAAGTATTGAAAAAAAAACTAAACCGCGCGTTGAAGTTTCTGTCACACAATATGCACTTTCAATTTCACTCGGTACACTTACTGTTACGGCGGCACTTGAAGAAAAGTGAATCCGGAGTGATGTACTGCAGTGAACGGTATTGCAGCGAGGTGAAGAAACCGGGTTCCTGGCGGTTCGGCGGTGTCCACGGACTGGCTCGGCGTCACGCGGGCCGCGATTATATATGCCGTCCATCGCCACCGTGGTCGGTGACAAAACTCTGCCGGTACCTCCGTGGACCACGACTCGCCAGGGCCGGAGTAGGGATGCCAGTCTGCCCATTCATTCATGAAACCGTCTTACCTGAGGCAATTTTGAGAGTTTCTAAGAAAGATACAATAAATGTAAGTTTTTGAGTACATAATGGCGTTCTAGTGCCAACCCTTATTTATGGAAGTGAAGCCTGGAATCGGCAAAAGAGGAATGAAAGTAGGCTGAATGCGGTGGAAATGCGGTCACTAAGACACTTGTGTGAAAAATCTTTGGTCGATAGAGTGAGGAATGAACAAATTAGAAGTGAATGCAATGCTGGCTGTAGTGTGGTAGATAGAATAAAGAAAGGAGTGCTGAGATGGTTTGGTCATGTGGAACGAGGAAAGGATGGTTAAGAAAATATATGAGGTGAGTGTTGAAGGCAACAGGAATAGAGGGCGTCCGCGAAAGACCTGGTTCCGATCAGGTACTACCAGTATTTGAAGATGGCCCCTGGCCTTAAAAGCCGCAACAAACGTAGAACGTGTATGAGAAGATGTATGAATGTGGCCGAAGCAAAAGTGGTGTGCCAGGATAGAAGAGTGTGGCGTTCAATCCTCTCTGCCTACCCCTGCGGGGAAACGGCGTGATGGTTAGTTAGTTGGATGCTACTCATAGATAGGGTTGCCGACTTTTGTCAACTTTTATTAGAAGAAATAGAGTATATCTGATTTCAAAGGAGGTAAATTAAGAGTACGTCAAATTTTTTGGAAAGGTGTTTTTTATACTTTTTGCAGCACATAACAGTTTTTCATTGTTTTTAAAAGAATTGTACGACTCCAAACATTCTAACTCTAAGTTTACATAAATCAGAAGCTCATTTTTAATCAATTTCAATGAAGCCCTGTTCCTCTCTTCCCGCCACTTCACATTCATGACCGAAAAGACTCTCTCAGTAAATGCTGAAGTGGCGGGAACGGAGAGTATATAGCTAACAATTTTTTTTAAATAAACAAATTCGTCAGGACATTTTTAAAATATGAATTGCCATTTTTCTGCAGTGGATTTTTGCATAAAATCTGCGTTATTTAACATTTCGCCTGGGAAATTTAACTTCTATGCATCATAATATGCGTGACTGGCACTAGTATAGTAAACGTTTGTAAAATTATAACTTCTATGCATCATTATATGCGTGACTGGCACTTGTATAGTAAACGTTGTGTAAAAAAGAGTATTTTAGCGTTCTCGATTAGTGTTATAGATTATAGAGTAGGTACGCCTACATGATATAGAGTACAATACTCTATTTTAGAGTACGGTTGGCAACCCTACTCATAGATCACCAAATATACAGAGTTATTTGGAACACATTAATAACGTCGCAGGACTTTATTCCTGCCTTGATTGTGAGTCGAAAATGTTCAAGCAACCACGATCTAATATATCAACAGTTTTGGAGATGTGCGACATCAAAGTTTGCATTTTTTCATTATTTCTGACTTATTTTTGTAAAACGTTGGACTTTCATTACAGTAACGTATATCGAATATGAAAAATACATTCCCTTTAATACAAATCAAGTAAAATAATAAAAAGCTTCCAATTCCAATTGGAAACTCTGCACGGTTTTTATCACTTTATTTAACTTGTATTGAAATGAATGAATTTTTCGTAACCGATGTAAGTTACTGTAATGATAGTTCGACGTTTTGTAAAAAATAAGAAATATTGAAAAAAAAATGCAAACTTTGAAAGGTCTTTTTTTATTTTTTTTATTTATTAGATACATCATTTTGAATACAAAAATACATTCATATAATAAAAAGAAAATGTTTTATTGCTATAAAAGAGCTGACGCTCGTGCTTATGGTAGGAGTAAATCAATAAAATTATAATAACCAGGTGTTCAAAATATAAAGAAACAAAATAAATAAATATATGTTAGCTCATGGAAATTTCAACAGTGAATATTAAAATTATAATAACATAACTGGCATAACTCCAAAATTATTAATATTAGGTCATGGCTGCTTGAACATTTTCGACTCATAATCAAGGCAGGAATATAGTCCTGCGAGGTTACTGATGTTTTCCAAATAAATCTGTTTGGACGTGAACTTACGTAAATTTCTTTGTACACGGTCTGGATGGTTCCAATACGTTTGTTTGACTTGTTTAAAGAAATTACTACGAGCTAGTAAATTTCAAACAATTATGATAAGGCCAAATTAAATACTCTTAAAAAAGTTTAATGTGTTAGTAAATTTGATGCACTCTATTACAAAAATATGGTTTGAACTTGGAAAGAAATTTAAAAAAGAAAGAAAAGAAAACAAAAAAACACAAAAGAACAAAAAAAAAGACGTCTTTTGTAAAAAGTACGTTCTATTTACTGGGGAATTTAATTTTGCAGGAATAAATACTTAAAAGGCAATATAAAAATGTCTTAAATATAAGCGAGGGAGTTCATATTTTCACTGTGACCTAATCCCCTCCCTAAAGAAGGAGTTTATTTAATCTCTGTAGAATTTTTTTCAATTTGTTGCTACTTTATATGTCGTGCTTCTATTAGTGATAGCCACAATCGTTATTTTGTAACCGTTATTTGAGATTTGTATCGATATTGGTAATCGACAACCATCGGTACGCTTGACAGCAGTTAAATCTCAATTACTTAATCGAATACCACATTAACGGTTTACACTTATCATCAAACATAATATTTTCGTTGTCTGTCCATCTGTCTGTCTGTCCATCGGTAAGTTCATGTAGCGCCCGTAATTTCGTTTGAATTTACGGCTAAAAAAACAAATTAAACGGCCGGAGATGGGGCTTGAACCCCGGGCCAGCAAACCTTAACGCATGTTGCTACCGCCGCGCCCCCTTTCCGTGGACCGTCAAAAATATATTATTAATCTCTTATGATAAAACAATACCTCGTAAGTCATTTAATACAGATTTTACAGGGGAGGCAAAAACTGCATAAAACATTGATTCTTTACAATAAATAGAAAACGTGGAATTGCTTTAATGGAATATAAGAGACACAAGTAATTGTTTTTAAGATACAAGTATTTGCCAGATTACATGTCCACACATTTTAAAATACAGGATTTGGACAAAAGTTTGGTATGCGAGGTATTGTTTTATCACGAATTATAGCGAAATATATACTAGGGCTTAGCAACGACGCTTCAGTCATTTTTGACGGATTACAGCTAGTATGAAAATAAAAACGCAACACGGGTGTTTTGATTGATAGAAAAATCAAAAACCTTTTTTTCTCAACTCTTATTCTTGATCAAACAACCGGCCTCAGATGTTAAAACGAATTCGGTCCTGTGCCGGGAGCGAACGTGGTCAAATGCGCTGACCGCGCGGCCAGCCGCCGACCGACCAAGCAGCTGACGGTTGGGAAATATCAGGTGTGATTCCCGATGCGGATGCAGTGGAGATTGCTGATCAGTGATTAAAAATCGTGCGCTGGGCGTAAACAAACGATTCGCTTCCCGAATATCTAACTGAAATGGGAGATGCAGTGTGCGCGATGTAAACACACGACACGTGACAAAACAACGAAAGAAGAAAACTGCTCCACGACAAAAGTCCACACGACAATAGATCCAAAGATATTATTACAACAAAAAGAATTAAAATAATACTTTTGGAAGAGCTTTAAATAAATTAATGAATTGATTATAATGAAGAAATTATTGAATATACTCTTTCGCAAATTGTCAAGAAAAATAATCCGATCAAATCAATGGACAAAAATACGACATTCCGCAAATTCTGCCCTATCTAGCGAAAGTGCAGTATTTGTAACTTTCATAGGAAACAAAGTATTGAGGATCATGTACAGGATGTACCAGAGCTAGCAGCAGAAACTTGGCAGGTAGATTCCTGACTATGTTATGAGTATGTTCAAGCAACCATGACCTAATGTCAATAGTTATGGAGATATGCAATATCAAAGTTTGCATTTTTTTTCAATATTTCTGACTTATTTTTTGCAAAAAGTTGAACTATCATTACAGTAACTTATATCGATTATAAAAAATTCATTTGCTCCAATACAACTTAAATAAAATGATAAAATGGTAAAAAATTACTTTTTCCAATTTTTGCAAGGTTTTTATCATTTTATTCGACTTGTATTAAAGCGAACGAATTTTTCATAATCGACATAAGATACTGTAATGATAGTTCAGCTTTTTGCAAAAAATAAGTAAGAAATATTGGGAAAAAAATGCAAACTTCGATATTGCATATCTCCATAACTATTGATATTAGGTCATGGTTGCTCGAACATTTTAGACTCATAACATAATCAGGAATCTATCTGCTAAATTTCTGCTGCTAGATCTGATATCCCCTGTATAACTGTGCTGGAGACACTTCTTTTTAGCTAGACATAACCAAACTTATATGTATTTTTAGTCATAATGTGCAATATTTTCGTCTATTGATTTGAACGGTAAGTTTTCAATAATTTCGTCACCATTATCCTCAATTCATTAATGTATTTAATGCTCTTAAAAAAGAAAAAAAACGTTGTCATTATGTCGTTGTATGTAATGCCGTGTGGATCTTTGGTCCCGTGGACCTTTTGTTTTGTGTTTTTTGTCTTTTCTTGATATTACTCGTTAATAAATTATTCGTATAATCACTTCTGTTTGTTTCTTTTTTCATCTTTTCCTTTTTGTATTAATCTACTTGTGGTTTGGATAAGGAGAGGGCCCACTAACAAAAAATAGGGTTTACAACTTCAGCAAGTGAGAAAAGAAAAAAAAAATCTCTTCATGTAAGAGCGCCAGGACTATTTTTCTTCGACAGATATCCTGATTTAAACGGCCCGAACTGTTTTTTATTACGCCTTTTATCATACATTTTATGGTAGCTGACTTTGAGACAGAGAGCTGATGGTAAAAGTGGTCTAGGGACTTGAAAGTCTATGACTGCAGTCATTGAACGATCGGCTAATGTATTTTCTTTCAGATTATCCAATGACAAAGAAGAATTCCTCCACGCATTCAGATTATTTAAATGAACCTACAATGTTAGATTCTAGAGATGAATCATTAACATATCGAGTAGGTACCAAGGTACCACATAAACTTGGGTAGAATACGACAGATAACTCAGGCATACATTCCTATGTGTACTTTTATAGGTATACAGTGAATAGTAAGTTGGTGGTGAGACATTAATGTAACGGATCTGGAGAAAGAACATGCGCGTTGCATAGTTGAGTAATATTTGAATTCGGAAATATACATTATATAGCTGGCTTGGTGCAAAGATATTATATGACCAGTTTTGTATGTTTAAATATGACAATTCAACATTTTTACAGTACAATGGTATGATGGAGTCGATCGTTTTGTGTATGATAACTCAAATCAGCGCGCGTTACACGCAAGACCCGTGTCACACGCAAGGGTCGTAAGTATAATTTTTCACGGGTTTACGGGTAGAAAAATATATTTTGTTAGGTACTAACATCACACAATGTTATGGTTTGCTGTATTGGAGCTTAATAACGATATTTTCAAAGAAAAATAAATAATTATTAATTTTGTCTCATAAATTATATATAAAAATATATTTTTTTTTTAAAATATAGAGATGTGAACACGGAATACGTGTCACATCAATATTCTTACTATTTTCAAACTAAGCTAAACGCTTGTGCTATGAAAATAGGACTAACTTGCTAGTCTGGAGTGAGGTTCGAACCCGCAACCTTTGGATCACGAGGCCAGTGTCCTAACCACAAGACCAACAAGCTACTCGAAATAATCATAGATATTCATAAAAGTTGTCAATATAATAAAGCCAGACAAATACGGAACGTTGTCAAATTCAAAAAAGTAGTTTTAGGGGTTACGCAATCGAAAGGTGGCGATATGTAGTTGTTTAATTATTAGAAAAACATTAAAAATTATATAGACATTTCCAGTTATTTACATTATTATTATAGCTTGAACAACTCCATGCGGGTTGACGGGACGAAAAACAAGCTATTTACATAAGGTGCGAGTGGGTACATACGTACGAAACAGAGCGGATCGACCTGGTAATAGACAAAAGGACAACAAAGATTCTAATGAAAATTAGTGCGAATTATGAAATTTTGTGTGAATCAAAGGACGGTGCTCCAATTAAATTCGTGTCCAGTAAATAAATAAAATTTTAATTAATTTCTCTTATTTCATTTGCCTCCCACAGTCACCATCCCGTGAAAATATTATGCTCTATTTTCTTAAGCTTTATTTGATATTTTCTGTCATTGATCTATATGAAAGAATGCGATATAAGTAGGTGAATATCAATTTATATATAATTATACTAGTTGTACCCGCGCGGCTTCGCACGCGTAGATTTTTAGAACACTGTTTGGATCGTCATAGAACTTTCGCGAATCTTCTAGAACATTCTCCTTCCAGAACTTTCAAGAAATTCGAATGTACAGGAACCTTCTAGACACACCGACACATTCTGCCACTCAGTTTAGAGCCTTATAGAATTTTCGGGAATTTTCTAGAACCTTTTTCGGAACCTTCTAGACTCACCAACACAGTCGGCGCGCCTATTTTGAAACATTCTGAAGCATTTGCGGCCTTCCCATAATAAAACAATGTGCTAGAAAGCACATTTTCGTCATCCACTCCCACCCACGCACAGCCAGCCCCACCAAACTCGCATATTTTCGATGTGACACCAAGGGCTATCCACCACCATAACCACCGGTGGTGGGTGTGGCTGGTTGTGGAGAAAACTTGGCGGGTAGGGAAACTTTTTATATATATATTGATTGATTGATTGATAGATATTGATTATGCCTGTGTATCAGTCAGTCCCTTTTGCATAGAAATAAAGAACTATGTAAACTATTGCAGGTACTATTGTATTATCGTTTATTTTTTTTGGAAATGAAGCTGCTAAATAAATATTAATTTCCCGCGCCTTGTCGAGTAATTTTCACAATATGTAATACGATTCGTTTCAGCACTGGACAAGTCTTTCTGATAATTAAACGACCTTATGACGCACAATCAAGTATCGAGGCAGTTAAATGTCGATTAATTTTCCCAGAAGTATTTATTTTGTGGGAAAATCCACTGAAAACATCGTAATTAGTATAAGACGATTTTAGTGCAATTGGGCATACGCACTATCGTTACTTTATCGAAAATGATACTAGTTTGTGCTTCCTCTTCAACAAATTTCCAAACATTTGGATGGAATGAAGTTACGTCAGCTTGCAACAACTGCTTGAAGGAATGGCGTAACTTGCGTAAATTTAGAATAAAAATCTTTTTTTTGAATAATTATTTTACTAAACATTAAAAAACTAAATATATATTACTTTAATCATTTCATCGAAAAGCCAACCTTTCATAATTTGACAATACACAGTTGTGTACAGGAATGTAATTGTCAATATTAGGAAAGAGTAGATTATATCAAGTACCTTGGAATTTTTCGTAATTTTTATAAGTTAGTGTAATGATAGTTCAACGTTTTGTAAAAAATAAGCCAGAAATATTTAAAAAAATGCAAACTTTGAAATTGCATAAATCCATTACTATTGATTAGGGAATGCAATACCGATCCCGCGAGATCTCGAGGCTTTTTATGAGATCAATCCCGAACCGAAAAATTGGACAACATTTTTTATGTTTTGTATGTTAAATTTTATAGAGCTTTTAGTAAGTACTTAAAACTTATGTTCATGTCACATTCAAATAATGAAAACAGCTTTGAATAATATTTGCTGTATTTTATCAACCTAACATAGTAATAAAAACGACTACTAGTTAGTAGTTTTTACTCTACTACATTGACTGATTGATGCTTGGAAAAACGCCTACAAAAACTTTAATGCAATGATTATTAATGGCATTTTATTAAAATTGCTGATATAAAAATGCAATGCATTTTCGTTAATTACTATTCAGTATTCGGGATCCCGATTCATAGGGATCCCGCGGGATGGGAAATTCTAATCTCGAGGAATCCCAAAAGGGCAATCCCGACTCGGGATTGCATTCCCTACTATTGATATTAGGTCTTGATTGCTTAAACATTTTCGACTCATAATCAATGCAGGAATCCACCTGTTAAGTATTGTGGACTAGCTCTGTTACACTCCATATTTAGGAATAAAGAATTTCAATAGCCTCCCTGAGATTTATCAAATAACAAAGCAATTATAAAAAATACACTATAAAAAAACACAATTAAAATAAATATTTTTTAAATATGTGTATAAAAATATGTAATTATATAAAAATGTAAGTCCCTCTCTAAGTACAAGAGTCTCTATTTGGAGAGGTACAGCGAGAAAAATTATGCATTATTTATAGTTTTAATAGACTAGAAAAAACTGTATAAGCGGCATGTAATATTAAATAAATAAAATAACCCTGGATAAGAGATTAAACATTAACCATAGAACCTTATAAGTTTTATTAGTTTTTATTTATTTATTTATTTACAGCTTTTACAAGTAATAATTTGAATATACAATAGATGTAACAAAATAGTGTGGTTGAACATTGTAACTTAAATTTGTTAAATCAAAATACAACAAGACAAAATAAGACATAATACAGTTTTAAAAAAAGTATTAAGTTATTAATTCATTGCAGGTTTTTAATTAATATACAATAAATATAGTATAATAGTGCAATATATTGTAATTTCAGAATGTTAAAATAAAAATCCATTAAAATTTTTTTCAAATAATTCATTCAGTGCAAAAGAGAAACCCGTAAGATAAACAATACAAAACATGAGTAAATATTTTAAAATAAAATAAAAAATGTAATTTAAAATTTTTAAAAATAATTAACTTAATGCAAGCAGTAAAACATACATGGTTACATATACATATACAAAATACAATACATATACATATTCTTGAGTTCATCCATACAAGAATAAGTATAATGAGTGCGATAGGTGAAATAAAATTGCATTAAAATTGTAGTTAGGGTTGTCTAAATCTAATGGAATATGTGACTTGTAGTGTAGGAATCTAAGAAATAATTTGTTTGTGATTGAATTATGAATTCTGGACGACAGGGTGTAGAGCCTTTAATAGGGAATCTTTATATTATGCTAAACTGGAATTAAAAATATCAGAGATATGCGCACAGGTGTTACCTAGCCTACGCAGTCCGGGTACAAGAGAGTTCAAATGTGTGTTGGTTCTAGTGTTGTTACAATAAAATAGTGTAGGTATTCGTGTAGCTCTTTCAGGCGCATGCAACATAAAATTATAAGTAATTTTCCTCACTGTCAGAGGACATCTAGTTGACCTAAAATCCTTATTTTCAAATAGTCTTCCCAGGATCGATAAAACCACGCAATCCATCATAAGAATAGTATAAAAATGGTCATATGTGGTGTGGGATGACTTCATCTTCATTATTATTTAAATTTTGGCGAGAGGTTTGTGGATGCCATGTGTGGATAACATGACTGATTAACTACTTCAAAAGATTTGGTATTTTGTTGACAACTTGATAATTAAAAAAATATCAGTAAAATAATTCAAATGCGGTCGAGAAACGTGAAAATACAGGCAGTCGTCGACTTTCGTACAATTGCTATTTCGTATTGTTTCACCGCCAAACCCCTCCCTAAAATTACCAACAGACGCATCAGGTTTAGGTCTTGCGCAGTAGAACGCGCGTTGAGTATTGCGTACGTGTGAATTTAACATTTAACATTCAAGATCCTTTGACTTTAAAATTCATCTGTTAAGAGGTGTTTCTTCAGTTATTTCAGATTTATCTTAATTGTAAAAAGGTTTGTTTTTTAGGCGAAATAGCTGATATTTTCGCACAATGGGCTCTAGGCATCGTGATATTTATAAAGCTTATTCCAACTAGAGTTTTTTTGCTAAAAATTCACTGTTGAGGAGATTTATCCCTTCTGAGTCTTGTAAATTAGTATACAACCCGGTTATTGTTCCTCAAATAAATTACTAAATAAGTATTCTATTTTTGCCTAGTGAAGAAGGAACGCAATAATTACTGCAAAATAAATTATGAGAAAAATATTGAAAATAAATTGTTATAAAACCAGATTATAAGAACTCAGTAGGTACGATGACTTTCAAATAAATAATGTAACGAAATGACAAAAGAGATTAGATTCTGGAACATGGTACCACACTCTGCAATTAAAACATTAAGGGGGGGGTAAGGTTAATTCGTACAAAAAAAGGCATGTTTTTGTGAATTTTTTGTGACGACACATTTAAAATCTCTTTATTAAAACCAATAGTACATTAAAGTATGACATTTGAAGAATATTGTGTAAAATTTTCAAGAAGAAATATTAAAAAATACGGCAATGGCAGCAATTATTCGGACGTGTCTCGGAAAAAAGTAGAATTGCGGTGTCCATCATAACTTGGTGCTAGATCATCTGAAATCAAAAAATCAAAGTTCATTCGTTAGATAATAGGTTTTCCCAGGTAACGCTGGGAAGGTTTTTTGAAATTTAAATTTTTCAATTTTTTGGAAAGGAAATCGCGTTCAAAAAAAATTCAACTTTGAAAGGAAAAACGCGATTTTTTGCGAAAAATATCGACTAATTTGTTATTAAAAAATAAAAATTAGTAACAAATTTGAAAAAAAAATCTCCAGCGATACGTCGTAAATTATGTACAGAAATAGTGTTCAAAATTTCAAAAGGATCAGTGCAGTAGTTTTGAAGTTATGATGGACACCGACTTTGAAAACGTAAGATGTGGGGAAAACGCTTTAAAGTTTTGCACACTGTAAAATTTAAAATAAAACTCAACACTTATCTTATACTTAAACATAATCGTCGATGCCATGTTCACACAACAAAGTGCTTTCATCATCAGCATCTTTTTGTCCTTGTCTACGCAAAACTCTTCCAATACAATAGCACGTCCGGTAGTCCTCAGGTGAGCGCGTTTCTTAGCTGCCCGAGCAGGTATAGAAAATCAGTCTGAGTATCGCTCAAATGTTCACAATTTCGTCAATTTTGCTCCGATTGACTTGAAATTTTGACACAATATTCTTGCGATCTTATACATTCATTTAAAAAATTAAAAATAAAATACAAAAAAAAAGTTAAAAACCTTACCCCCCCCCCCCTTAAGGAACACCTGGAAAACCTAGAAGTGACGAGAACCTTCTCCTAAACACTAGAATAATCTAGGAGGTTCGATAATCCAGTTTTTGGGTACTAATACGCCGTGGCACAACGGAGTTGTCGTGTTTTGACAGTTCATTCGGCACAAAGTCGGTCGGGAGCTTATGTGCGGGAGTCGAATATTATACGAGCGATAAATACGTGTTACCCAGCGATAATAACGAGTTCATATACGAGTGATATATTGCGAAATAGTGTAGATTAAAGGGCATCGTTAAGTTTAATTTATATTAAGTGACTTTGTACATTGAATAATTAATAAATAATTAATTAACAAATCTGTAATTAATTTCCAACGTTTTCATTTGCCTCCCGTCACAATAATATATTTTAATGCTGCGGTATTCATTTTTTAAAACCTCACTGGAAACGCATCGCCAGAAATTTGATGGAAATTAACACAAGCATGAATGTGATACACGAGATGAATGAGACTCGTCAAGAAAGAAGTACAAATTTAAAAAATCTATGGTACGACGGCAACGAAAACATTTAATTAAATAAATAAAATTTCAAAATTCAAGTATCCAAAAAATGTAAAATGAATGATTAAAATTTGGATACGAGCAATGAGTCGATCATTTATTGGGACACTCGTCGAAAAGAAGTAACAATCTAAATGTCTAGCCGGGTAATATATCATATTTATTAGGGTAATCATGATTCCATGTAAACACTGTTATTTGTGGCAGAATACAGACGAAGATTGATCTTTTTCTTTAACCAATTGATATATAAGATATTTGCGCGGTCTGTCTCAACACAGACTTTTTGAGTGAGACAGGCATTGTTAAATTACTCCTTAAATGAATATATTTTATGTATAGCAATGAAATAAAATAAACATAAAAATAAACAAATAAGAAAAGAAACAAAAATTTCCAAATTTAAATAATCTTAGAAAATATGTTGGTACCTATATTTTGGTCTATTGATATATGTATTTATTTCAAATAGACCATCAATAGGTTGATAAAGACCCTGATAAATAGTCGTAGTGTGATAATAGAGTAGGGCGTAAAATCATTTTGTACAAATTGTAAAGATAACACGAATATAAAATAATTTTTTACGATACACATTATTATTTATATCAGAAAATATGGATATATTTTTGTTTGCTCTATTTTAAGAATAACTAGCCGTACACCTGAGAAAAATTACGGGACATAATAATTGTAGGATTTTGAAGAAGAAAACCATTTTAACTTTATTATTTACTTAAAACCAAAACTAAAAATAATAATATAAAAATGCCAAAACCGGAGCTATCTTTGCGTATTTCGTGAGCCGCGTGCTGATTGCCTATCGCACTCGGGCGCCCGCGCCTCATCAATGTTGTTATTATAGTTCCAGCATAATTCCAGTAAGTTATGGACGTGACAGACAAGCAACGAAATTATTATATTTAGGTTATAATAATAATGATTGAAGCACTGAACTCTTATAGCTTACTGAATAAATGTTGTAACAATATCAAACATATGAAAAGTGATTTGTTAGCTAGAATGAAAATGATCGCGTGATTCACACGCATGGGTAAAATTACGCTGATGGATCTGCTCGTTAGGTGACATGGAGTTTTGAGGCAGTGAAGAAACTTGCTGAATCAAGTGGTTGTAGTGTATTTTTTATAAAAGATGTCGTCGTGGTGTCATTCATTCCACATGTCGCCATCGTGGGAAAACGTTTTCTTGGCGACATTCAATGACGTGTAAAAATTGCGGTGTTTTACGTAAGGGCTTGCGAAATATTTCAGCAAACTACGTTTATGGAAGCAATCCGCTCTGGGGTATGAGGAAATACACGCCATAAAGATTGCCAGGGGTATGAGATTTTTTCAGAATGATGTGAGTGATTATAAAGATTTATTTTTACTTGGCAACACTGGAGGGAAATGACTACCATAGTGTATCTTCTTGGCAACTCTTGAGGGAAACGATTAATATGATGTACCTACGTTCTTGGTAATTCCAAAGGGAAACGGTTACCATGATGTATCTTCTTGGTGATTCGGGAGGGAAGCGACTACCATGATGTATCTTATTGCTAATTCTGGAGGGAAAGGGCTACTATGACATATCTTCTTGATAATTCTGGAAGGAAACGACTCCTATGACGTATCTTCTTGGTAATTCCGGAGGGAGGCGGTTGCGGGTCGCCCCGGACTAAGGAGGGACAAAAAGCAAAAAATAATTTAGGAGGACAGATTGGGTTTTGATTGGTTCGCAAGTACTCAAACAAGAACCGCGCGAAACAGGTGAAGATGGATATTATATTATAATCGAGTCGTCGATATCAATAGATGGCTGTGTTACGATACCAATTAATTTAGTTTTATACGATATTTTTTTGAAGAGCGAATGATCAATTTGTACATTCTGTAAAAGCGGGCGGTGTGTGAGGTTTGTATGGATTGAACAAAGAATAAATTGAGCTTCATATGGTAAAAAAATGTACCAAAATCAAAATTTCGGTTCACGTTTTTGTTAAATCTAATAAAAGTTACATAGCCGACTATTAGTAACAGTGACTCGGTTATGAAATGGAACAAATTAGTGGAGAACTGAAGAGACTGCATATCACACTTATTACCACGGTGATTACAAATTTCACTTAGTACCCACGAACGTCCAAATTTATTTTTTCGCTGTTCTTTGACGTCCCGGTGGATAGAAAAAGAACTTTCTTGTGAATTCTGTACCTACCAAAAAAGAATTGAACAAATATATAAATATGCACCTAGTAGGTACCTACTTACAAAAAGAGCCATGTTACTGAACGGTTTTCTAGCAAATGTAATTTTAAAATGTCATTCTTTCTTTCTTTTCAAGCGAACCGTACACATAGTTCACTCACTCATAAGCGCTATGTTTACACATAACCATGAGACTACATACTTATTTTACTCACTCGATTTTTTTATCGCGCTTATTTGTTTGTTTGTTTGTATATTTGTATTTAGTTGTAAAAAAGGTACATATTTTTACATCTAGTAATCAAACATAGATTAACATAGCACTTAAACATTAAGATTCCCAAAACATATATCACCATAAATAATCATAAATAGAAACACATTTTCACATCTGGCACAAAATAAAGAAGATTTATTAAAAAACATGAAACCGTATAATATGATCATACATTAATTAAACTTACTTTTCACATATTTTGCACTTAACCTACGAAAAGTAGTGAGACTATTTACTTCTTTCACATTTGCTGGCAGTTCATTAAACAATTTAAAACCTTTATAGTACAAACTATTTATTTCCTTTCCTGTTTTTTTGTGGAGCCTAAAATCCTCTCTACTTTTCGTATTTCATATTTTCAAAATCAATTTTCAACTACTCAAAATCGTATTTCATATTTTTATAAATATAATAGAACTAATCAGTTTTTATTTTATATGTCAAGACTAGAATATTTTGTATTATTTGTTGCCTAATTGTGATTGTTATTGTCAGCCTTGTGAAACATTTTAAAGTGACATAGGAATTAATGTCCTCATTTATTTGCCTTGCGCGCTATTGTCGGGACACCAAATTTATTCTCTCTCACTATCAGACAATAAGTGCACCCGCACGTTTGGTACAAAAACACTTTCAAAACTTGGGATAGACACTTCAATTATAAATTGTAAAATGGCACAAATCGCTCTTTAAATGTGGATTGCCTAGTTATAAGAAAAGAGATAACCAGGGGTGGTGTACTATTTCACATCAAATATACAGGTTCTCTCTTTTTGTACAAAAATTCAGTTACTCATAGCCGTGATTGTTCTTTCATGAATTCCTTGTAGGTACGACATTTGTTAATGAGTCAAGCGAGCGATTAAATCTCTTTGAAACTGCACAGTTCTTTCTATGTTGGGATCATTTATTAGAAAATATATCCCAGTTTATTAGCCTGCAAGGATTGAATTCGCCGTCATCGGACCTCCTTCGACTTTTCAGGTTTGTGTTTTATGGGGTATTATGGCGTGTTATTACGACCTTTCGGGCAGAAGTTTCGGATCCCATTGCAGGGTCCATCATCAGGGCTGATGTGCCAACACATCAGCCCTGATGATGGACCCTGCAATGGGATCCGAAATGTCGGCCCAAAAGGTCGTAATAATACGGCATAATACCCCAGAAAACACAAACCTGAAGATTCTGAGTGGCTGTGAAAACCTAAGAACACTTTTTTCTCCTTCGTCTTCTTCTTATAATTACTTCTTCTAGAGCTAACGTGCTCCTATAAAACAACCATTACGAAAACAAAAATTTTCGTTTCTTAATATTTTGCACCGAGTAATATCAAAATCGTGTAAAAAAGACCGCGTAGAAATAGAATCCGGTGTATTGTATTTACTATGTACGTAAGTCTGTTCTTGCAGCTTATTTATTTGTATGTAGGTGTATACGTTATCTATTATGTGTCATACGTATGAAGGTATAAACACGTTGCATAATATTTCCGTCGTACTTTCACTGTGGGGTACCGAGTCCTACAGCGCTTGTTCTCAAACTAGAAGTGCCGACAGTCGGCCCTATCCTGAAATGAGCAATATCGCTATTCTGTATCTTGACAGTTTTGTATAGCATTGTAAAGCCGCCAATTTTGAAGCTTTCAAGTTTGAAATTATTGAATTCAATTCGATTAGAAAGCTCATTATTCATAATTGTGAATAACTTAGTGTTTGTTTACGTTTTAGAGCTTTCTGATTGATTTTATTTATATTTTTTTATTTTTATTTTTTTTTATTTTTTATTTATTAATTTTTTTTTTTACATCTCAGACCCACAAAACATCACATTGATATTTGTCTGTAGGTGCATCAATACATATATATAAATAAATTGTATTTACCAGAAATACATTCATATTAATTAATTACAATAGATCTTATAAACTCAAATACAAATCTGCAATACTATACAACAATACAAGAAAAAATACAAATATTACCAAAATCAAAATAAGTCTCTTTTATTTAATAACATATTCATTAATTCTGTATTTTGCCCTTTTTTATTAATATCCATTTTGACACGACATGGGATTTTATTAAATATTTTTGGTATGACATATTTTAATGTTCTTTGTCCATATTTATTTATGACCTTCGGTATTCGTAGTCCTTCTTTAACCGTAAATCTGGTACTATGTTTATGAATCAATCTATGCTTATATGTCCCATCTTCATGATATCGTGTAATTAGTTTGTACCACAAGATAGCATTAATTGGCATAGAGCCTTGTTTCTTGAAGAGTTCCTGTATATCTTTAGTAGCACTTTCTTTATTTATTAATTTTATAGCCGAATTTTGAATATTTTGAATTTTTTCTAATATTAGTTTTGCAAGTTAGACCCCAGCTAGTTATTCCATACCTTATTACCGATTCCGCTAAAGATTGATATATAGTTTTCATAGTCTGTATCGGAACATAGTATTTAATCTTGTGCATACATCCCAATACAGTTCTCAACCTCTTACATACCTTATTTACCTGAATATCCCATTTGAAAAATGTATCTATGGTAATACCAAGATATACGTATTCATTAACTAATTCAATTTTTTCACAATTACACGATGCATTAATTCCGGAATGCAAGCAATCAAAATTATGGGAAATAATATTTATTTGATTAGTCACAGTTATATGAGGTGACCTTACATGCATTACTTTTGTTTTTTTTGCATTAATAATTAAACCCATATCATGAGACCATTTAAGTAAAGCATTATAATCTTCTTGCATACAATTTTCCACCCATCTTACATCCTTGTGGGAGATAACAAGAGCAGTATCATCAGCATACACAAAATGAATTCATTAATTTCAAACCAGTCAAACTCAAAACGTCAAAATTGGCGGCATTACAATATTATACATACAATAGCTGTCAAGATACAGAAATAACAATATTGCTTATTTCAGAATACGGATTTATAACGAAATTGTTTAATGTATAAAGGACTCAAAATCTTCAACAACTTACCAATACCGTATATATGGTAACACAAAGTAAAAATAAAGGAAATGATTTTAGAGTGCAAAAAGTTTGTTATGAAAAACTTTAAGTGACTATTGCTACGTTTTGTAAAAGCGCGTTGACCTCTTTCCATTTAAGAAAAACAATCGAATTAGTTCTTATGTTTACGTACATCGTTTCATTGGCACATTGTTTTCATTTATACCCGTAAACACCAATACAAAGAGCACTTTCGCACACTAATTCGATTGTATTTCTTAAAAGGAAAGACCTATGCCTAAATGTAGAATGTGTGTATAAACTAAATGAAATTCTTTGTATTGTGAAAATAAGAAGGTACCAAGATCAAAAAATACTTATCGTTTTTATAAAAAAATAATTATGAAAAATAGCTCATGGAACTACTTAAATGGCAGTTAAATCTTTTTATTTCACCTTATGTTGAGGATCTGTGGGGTAGACAGTAAGTATTGTAATTACCATCTGGAGGCTGCGATAGTCTGGGAAAATACAAACAGCTATGAGTTATGATTCAAAAGAAATTGATTGGACCGTTCGGAAACACTAAGAACGAATTAAAAGTAAACTTTTTATGTGCGTAAAAAGCAGTTAAGTTTATTTTAGATTGTTACCTGACTTAAAGAGTAAATACTATCCTATCAAACCGGTGACATAATAGTTATTTGTAAGAACGTATTAATGACAGCACTGCATGAGACTTTTTAAAGGAAAGTTTTAGACGTAGGTATTTATAGGCTGGTTTTAAACAACGAATTTTGGCCATTGAAACTATGACAATATGGGGGTAGAAGTGAGGTAAATACAAACCTTTGTTCAAACACAGTAATCACAGTAACATTTTATAGAAAAATTTGCAATAAATAAAATAAAATAAAATAAATGTACATGGTATTTATTTTTTTACAAAAAAAAAGAAGACCAGCTGAACTTGAAATACAGCAAAACAAAACACAACGATCTTTGTAATTCTATTATATGCGGAGGCTATATGATAATTACATCTTTTTGTATTCAAAATCAAACGCAGTTTGATATTTTTTTATTTGTTATTTATCTACTGGAACGTAATTGAAACCTTTTACACAGACAATCATGCTTAATTCGATTTTTATTATTATGATTGAAAATTTACACATTTTTTAATGATCAATAAATTGTTATTGCTGTCGATGTCCAGCAAGCTGAAACCTGCAATGAATGAATATTTCATAATTCACGTAACTTACTGTGATGATAGTTCAACTGTTTGCAAAAAATAATTCAGAAATATTGAAAATTAAATGCCAACTTTGATGTTGCTTATCTCCATACTGAAATTAGGTCATGATTGTTTGAACATTTTCGACTTATTATCAAAGCAGGAATCATCTTGCAAAGTTTTTGCTACTGGCTATTAGACACCATGTACTTATAGATTATGTAAGTAAATGTATTAATATTTAAATATAGAATGTAGCAAAAAAAAATTTAGGCTATAAAATTAAAAAAATACGATATATCCCAATCCCAATTACAATTTTTTTCAATACTTAAATACTTATTCCTTAGGAACCGACATGTAAAAGTACCGTCATCTTTGACGGGTTACAGCTAGTAATATTATTTAACTTAAGAGAAATAAAAAAAATATATATATATAGATTGTTATTAGAAGACTTTTTCTTCCTCTACCACTTACCCTATTGGGTCGGAGTGTTTTCAGAAGACAGCAAATAAATTATTTAATAACCATATAAAAAAATACTGTTTAGCAACATCTGTCGAATATTTTCTAAAACATTTTTATAAGCTTACATAAAATTTTGTACCAATTTTAACCGAAGCTTAGATATTGTTAAGAGATTTAAAAAAATAGTTTTGTTATATTACATTTTGTAATTTAACCTTTCAAATTAGAATAATCTGATACAAACCCCTATCGTGTCGAGTCTTGTCACGTTGAAGTAGGTACCTACCTACATGAGACGATATTATTTACTTTTTGGTTTGTAGGAACCTAAGTAGGTACCAACCCCTTGTCATGTTCTGCCTTTTAGGGCAATGAATGCATAGAATTGTTTATCTGATCTTATATCAGTCCTTTCGAAATGAAGAAGGATTTTGAGTATAAATAGTAAGAGAGGGCGAAAGATGCATCATTGTGTTCTTAATTTTTGTCCTGAAAGCTATGTCTGAATAAATAGATAAATTCTTAAGCTGACTTAAGAATTTATCTATTATTTAGACATATTTATCTATTTATACAGATGTATCAATATTTATGGAGATATTGAGATATCTGTAGGTGAATAGAGTAAGCACGTTGGTTTCAACCTGCAAGCTTTTGTTTTCAAAAAATTTTAAAACCGCCGATTAAATTTCCGTCATTAAAAAGGTCTACCGCATTTAAAAACTTCAGAGTTTTAGTGACAGAAATTTAATCGGCGATTTTAAATTTTTTTGAAAACAAAAGCTTGCAGGTTGAAGCAAACGTGCTTACTCTATTCACCTACAGATGTCTCAATATCTCCGTAAATTTGCTTTCGCGCCCCATTACGATATATTTCAAATTAGTGACTATTCTGCTCTTAATATCGTTTTATTTAATGTAGTACTTTCTGTGTGATAATAATTAAGAATTTCATTTATTCTTCGGTTTTATGGGTCCGCCTCCGCCAGCTTACCAACTCGAAGACCCAAGACAGAAAAGTGATTAAATCATTTTTCGTCCGTACTTAGTAACCACGTTTAGTAGTTAACTATTTACAACATAGAGAGAGTAAGAATAAACTTTGTACTGGATAATGTTGCGCAGTAAAAACTGCAATAACCGCAAAAAGTGTTAGCAACAAGCAACATTCCGCCCGTCTAATTCTTTTGACACATCAATTTTCATGCTTCAAGAATATCTTGTGTATAATAAGTATAAACGTTCGTTAGTCTGTAAAACCAATATAACCATATTTTCTGCCAGATTGCAATATCTGTACAGAAAAATCTGTAATTATTCTATTATTATTATTATTATTATGTCAATTATTTGGTCTACATTGTAGAATATGGGGTCCTACTCCGAATATGTCCTGATTTAAAAAATGAAATACATTGATTGGGTCGCAAGTATTAAAAATGCTATTACGTTTCATAGTTTATACACGCTTTAGTAACCGTAGATAAAACCAGTTTCAGCGAATGACAAATAAGAGAGAAACATAGTGAATACAGAAACTTGAGATTTTTCTAATTACATATTTGAATACATTTATGATCAAATGGTAAATACGGTAAATTACCAAATTTTCGCAAATCTATGTATTTTTGCGGTTGTTAACCTACGTTTGGTTATGTAAGATTAGGTTATTTCAAAAGGTTTTTCTCTTGTTTATGGTTTGCACCTTATCCTTAGATAGAGTGATTGTGTTGATTGATTGTCAAAATGTATCCTGAAAATGTGAAAACCTTTAAATGTCATAATTTTTTAATACTTGCGACCCAATCAATTTTTTTAAAAATTAGGGTGCTCAACTTGGATATTAGCCTTTGGAAAGATTTAAGTTGGACCCTACATTCTACAATTATTCACTCTCATCCTACCTAGGAAATTTTCCCATGTTCATGGAACGGTTGGCAAGGTATGTTTGTCCTTACCTAAGAATTTTCCGTTTTATATAGAAAATGTTAAACATTTTTTTTTATGAATATCATTTTAATCAATCGAAGTATAGGCTATAGTTGTCGATGCACTTTTGACATTTTAATGGAAGTTAATTGATACCTTTGCTATAGAAGTTCTAGTATTTTACCGCCTCACCGGAGTTGAAATTTTTCCCTTGTAAAAAGTTTTGTCTGAATTGAGACAATTCTCTGAATTCCAAAAAAATGGAAATCAGTATCTGCAAGGTCTGGAGTAAGGTAGAGAGTTTCCAGTTGAAGCTCCTGTAACTTTAAGGCCGTCCATTGTACAGTGTGTGGAGGAGTGTAGTCGTGGAGAAGTAATGGACTAGAGCAATTGGCAAGTCTCGGTTGTTTGATAGCGAGCTACTTCATCATCGTTTTCAATTCTTGACAGTATACCTTTGCAGTAATTGTTGTGCCAGGTCTCAAGAAGCTGTAATGAATAATGTAGGCACAGGTCCACCATACACTCAAAAGCAGTTTCTTTTAACTCAATTTGCGTTTGGGACATTGTTTGGCTGCCTCCCCTGAGTTGGCAACCAATGGATCCCGACTATCATGTAGGATCCAATTTTCATTAGAAGTTACAATCCGATTCAGAATTCATTTTGTGCCGACTAAACAAATTAAGGCAAGGTTCGGCGGGAGGTTGCTGTTGTCATTCAATATCAATATTATTTTGTGACTTACGTTGAAGGCTGTTGCTAATTCTAACGTGGTTTGAGATGAATCCGCTTTCACTTTAGCTTTCAAATTCGTCAGTATAAACTGTAGTCTCCGGTCGTTCATGGGGCTTGTTTTGAGGACGAAATTTCCAGAACGGAAGCGATAAAACCAAAAACGCACCGTGCGTTCATTCGTGGTACTTTTTTTATACACGTCGATGCCGTATGTGCAGCATTGGTGCCACGACGGAACTCGTATTAGAAAATAACGCGAATTTTCATTTTCTCCATGGTCACAGACACAGCGACGTCAAAGAAAAAAACAATCGGCGGGAAAATAAATGAAAAATGTTGAAAAAATAATATCATAGCTTTAATATGATGTTGATTTGAATTTGGGATTTCAAGTCAAATGCAAGATATCGAACTTTAAACTAGCTAGTATTAGAAAATGGCAATTTCATAGGTAAGGACCTAATAAGAAGGTACAAACAAATAAGGAATAATACTCACAGTCTATTTCACTGAATTTATTGAGGATTACTTGAGGTTGCAAGTGAAGTTACACTTTTAAGATTAAATGCTTTTAGTCGATCGAAAAGCGAAAGATGGAATGACGGGAGAAAGATGGCGTGGGCGGCATGGAGCTATGCCACCGTTCCTGACCTCAAATTGGTTGAGGCCAGGAACGAGTCAATGTAAACTACGGCCCGTGCATTCTATCCTTATCGAAGATAATATTAATATTGTCTTGTCGCAACTTCGTACATGCGCGACGCGCAGTCGAACAATGACAGTTTATATATGTTACATAGGTAAAATTGGTTAATAACAGCAACTTAAATGTTGCAAAACGGATTTTATTTTGTCAATTCTGAAAGCCTAGGTCGCGGTCGCACAAAGGACTCCATTGGCCATTAAGTTTCTAGTTAGAAGTAATGCTTTCGGCGGGTTTGGTATATATAAGATTTTTCCCAAAATAATTAAAATATCGCATTATTTTTAATTTTTTTTGGTAGAAAATATTCCATCGGTTGTTTTTATTTAGGAGTTAGGGATCTGCTGTATTTACTGTTTGAGTTAGACATTTAATTTGCATTACCTACTTTCATACTTCAGGAAAATGAACTGAAAAAATAAAAATTATTTTAATTTTGTAATTATTTACGCATAAATTGAAACCTTAGATTTATGCATCTCAAACGGCAAATGACGTAATCTAAGCACTAAATAAAGGACCACTTCTGAACGAATAATGCGACGTGGTTTGGAAAATTTAGGAACCGAGACGAAATTCTTAAAGACGAAGAGGTTCGAAGAACTACAGATGAAAACGATGAATTAAATTGATTAACAGAAGGAAGGAGGGCCCATCTTTCACATTAACTGAAAATGCCTTTAAATAATTCGTAGATTCTAATCCGTTTATGTTTATTCTACAAGCATAATTAAGATTGCACAAAAATTGAATAATTTGAATGTTTATTATTTTTGGGACAACCTTATACAATATAAGGGTTTTCAAAAAAACATTTTGAATTATGCAGAACCCCGTTAATTCGAAATTAAATGTACAAAAAAAAATCACGATGCGATTGCGAAATTCGTCAAAAATCGTAAATGAAAAAAGCCATGAATTTTATTAAAAACTTCTGTATTTCTGCACATTTCAAGAAATTATTTCGAAAATGCAATATTTATTATGCAAATACAAATATCGTGATTTCTATTACTATTTCTATTTCTCTTGTTGGAAATACCTTTTTTTAATTTCGTTAAGTTTAAATAAAATCGAATTAGGTATGTGAAATAAAATGTATTGATTTATGGCGCAAGGGGCTAAAAATTATTTCGAATGACAATTTACCGGGGTTTTTGAATTATCGGGGTTAATCTACTACGAAATTAACATTTTTGGGATTGTGGGTTTTAAAAATTTCGAATTATGGTGAATTTAGAATTATCGGGGTTGGAATAAATTTTATATAAATATCATGGTTTACTGCATATGATGTCGAGATTTCTATCTATGCAGAGTTTTTCGTTGAAGCATATTCCTATTTTGGAATTATCTGTAGAGTCAGTATTAATAATTAATATGAAATGTAATTTAATGTATGTTTGTGGTATAAAAAATTTGAACAGATAATATAAATAACAAAATTTTATTTTAACAGATCATCACATGTTTAATATTAAAATACACACTAAGTATTATAGTACATTTACAATACAAATATTGTATATTTCATTTCAATAAAAATATATAGTTTCCTACCTAAGGAAATAATAAAAATTCTATATTACATAAACTTTTATATGGCGTAAGTTAAATAAAACAATAATAATATTTTGTAAGCAAAAAATAATATTTCATATTTTCGTAGTATTTCGTTTATGGAAATCAAAAAATATAAAAATTAAGTAGAATTAGTTAACCTTTTAACTTTCATACAGTCTGAGACATATTAGAGTATTGTCTGTCACAATACATCTAAAATAGAATTTATTTTAGTACATATAAAGGAAAAAAATAGAACACAATTCATGACCATTGTTCCGAAGCTTAAAAATTCTAATAAAAAGTGGGTGTGTCTACTTATGTTCGCGAGTAAGAAGTTATACTTCTTTTGCATACATAAAATAAATATCACTTCTCACAGTGCAACCGCCAAAGTACGATGAAATGCAGAACTATTTGAACGTGAAGAAGCGCGGAATGAATCAGCCGCAAAAACTAAAGAGGTATCCGAAGATCTTTGTTATTCATCGGCAAAAAAACAGACGTCATTCAGCGCAGCGGCGAAATCTATATAGCTTCGCACATACCGAGATCAAAAGCCATCAGAAGGATTTCGCCAGATGGCGGTAATAATGTTGAAAAAACAGATTTGTAATATATTATATAATGTAAATAACTTAATGGTGTGAAAATTTCCGTCGCACGATGCGCGCGAATTTAGTTGCATGCTTTATGAAATCGGTACACCACTGGTCGGTCAAGTCGGTTTGGTAATTCACATTACATTGTTTCCATTTCAATACACAATAATTAATTCACTGCATAGATAGACTAAAGTTCGCAAATAGAAAGGCAAAATTGAGAGCAGTGCTTCTTAAGGCGAAGTGCGGGACCGCCGCGCTACCTCGTAAAAATAATGTTAGAAGAAGATATGTCTTTGCATATTTTTAAAATTGTATGCGTTAATTTTTTAAGTTAGGTTAGACAGTGGTAGACCACTTCCGTCTTTTTGATAATAATAAATAATATTTTCGATAAATGAGAACACATTTTTTACGAAAACATTGGAAGATATTAGATATTATAAAAGTAGTCTTTATTTTTTAATTTCAAATTACGTGTCAGTAAACCAATCTTCATTCAAAATAAAATTTTCTGCTCTACGAGATTGGGTTTGTATTTACATTACATTTATTATTTCAAAATGGAATGCCAAGTAGACAAAAGTGAGCACTTTCGATACCTCTTTCTGTTCAAATGACGAATTCTTCTAGTCAAGACGAGATGGCTTTTATCGCAGAGGCATCGTAAAACTTGTAGGACGTTGGCAAAAAGGTGGGAATAATGAAGGCGAATACATTATTGATTAATGTGTTGTAATGTATCCTCTTAATTTGGAAAAAATGGACACAAATTGAAATATAGGTTTTAACACTGGCCATGGCTGTCATCATTCAGCTACAAACATTTTTCTGCTAAGCGTCACACACACACATAACGAATTGTCACAAATGTTTTATTTTGAGTCACTCTAAAATTTTTGATAAATTTTGGTGTTTTTTATTTTTTACACATTTACACTTTTTATCACTTTGAGTATTCATTATTTAATACATAAAAATGGTTCGTCCAAAAACGGCACACTGGGTCACTTTGCAAAAATTTTGGCAAAAATACCTCACTGTTTATTGTCGAATAGAATACGACCGGCGGTCATCCCACAACGATTCTGACGGTGTTCTTGAGGATGCCCGTCACCAGCTCGGTGGTCTTGATGATCTTGTTCCCGAAGAGGTCTATGAGGCCCATGACGGGCCGCGTGTCCGCGGGGACGTACTCGGGGTACCGGATGGTCACCGGCCTGGGCCGGCTCCGGTAGGTGGTCTGCGGCGGGCGGCTCGTGGGTCTGGTCTGCCTCATCGTGGGCGTCATGGTGGTCGTTGACGGCGACGCTGTGGTCCTCCTGAAATTACATGTTCATATTTTTTATTATATTTTAATTTAAATTTTAAATACAACATAAAAAATATGAAGATTTTTTTACTATTTTGAACAGTCCTTTACATGCGAGAAGGACAATAGCATTAATGTAATAAATTTAGTAGTTAAAAATGATGTACTTTTACTAAAGATATTTCGACCAGTGCCATCTAGCTTAACGTAGCGTTTTGATAGCGTTAATGACGGACATTGTTACGTAGGGAATTATGCCCTTTTATGTTATTTGAGACATCTGACGGATATTGATATAAAGAACATTGTTTTTTTTGCTTTTTATACCTTGTTACACGGGAAATTGTGTATTTTTATGAAATATCTTTTAAAAATAAATTGCAATTTTATATTGTTGTATTTTTTTTATGCATTTAGTGTTGTATCTCTAAAAATGAATAATGTGTGTGTTTGAGTTGTATCGATTGTAACTTAAAGTAGTAAAATAACGTTGCTTCAGACATGGGAATCCGATTCCGAGCCAAAATTGCAATCCCAGAGAAAGGTAAAGTATTAACACACTACTAATAATTGGGAGATTTGTAAATACTGTGAACATATTCATGCACGCTTTGTGGCCAAAGTTATTGAACGCGTTATGAACAATATTATGAACAAAGTTATGAACAATATTAAATTTTCGTAGGATAATTTCTCAAAGAAAGAACAGTTTGTCAGCTTAATTTTTTTCTGTGCTTTTATGTACAGGATGTCCTCAAAGCTAGTAGCAAAAACTTTACAAGTGGATTCCTACCTTGATATTGAGTCGATGTTCAAGCAACTATAATCTATTATCTATCAATAGTTATGGAGGTATGAAAAATCAAAGTTTGCATTTTTTTTTCAAATTTCTTGGCAAAAAGTTGAACTATCATTACAGTACCCTACCTATATCGATTATGAAAAATGCATTTGCTTCAATACAACTCAAATAAAATGATAAAAATCTTGTAAAAAAATCTATCATCAATTTTGGCAACGTTTTCGTCATTTTATTCGACTTGTATTAAAGCGAATGAATTTTTTTATAATCGATATAAGTTGATGTAATGATAGTTTAACTTATTGTAAAAATACGTCAAAAATACTCATTATCAAGTCAGGAATCCCGCTGTAGATTTTTTTGCTATTAGTTATGAGACACCTTGTATAAGAACATCGACAAATTATTTTTTTAAAAGATTTTTTTCTGAGATGGTCAAACAACCAATTTTTTTTCTGGATCATTTAGAATAGACTGATCCAGGCCGAAGGCGCCTGTAATTGGGACAGTGGGCTGAGTTTAAAGAAGTAGGTACTTAATGTCTTTTTTATGTAATTTGTACCTAGTATTCTGTTAGTGTTAATTTTTTTATTATGTATTTGTTTGCACAGCATGATACATACAATGATTTAAAAAAAATATATTATACCCATGTTATTCTAAGCAATTTATTATACTCGCCATAATATGAGCCAATAGCTCGAGTTTATGGAAGGAGTATTTATTTACAAGCCAAATTAGATGTCGAAGTTTGTATTAAGCAGAAACCATTTAGAAATATTATTTTTTATTAAACAGAAACTATTTGAAACAAGAAGACAATGTTACAATACATCGCTGTCCAAATTCAAGGATTTGACTTCTTTCTTAAAATGCTCGTATTTTGAAATATATATTGTATCGTTTACCTTCCAAGTAAGTACAGTGATGTTGTGCCATGTTGGTTCTTAAAGTTGGTATTTTTATTTGCCCTTTTATTTTATATCCATTACTTATATTATAGTATAAGGGGTAGGATTTATTTATGAAATTAAATTTAGAGGTTCGGTATGTTTGGATGTTGGTTTTGTATAATCTTTTAAGAGATGGTACTTTAAAATCTTGAAATACATTTGCAGTGGGAAAGTTATACGGAATGGTTTTAATGACTATTTTTTGTATTATAATTAATGGCTGTATGGTAGACTTAAAAGCCCCTCCCCATGCAATAATACCACAATTACAAATAATTATTTTAAAAAAGTGCTAAATTTTCTTCTCATGCAACGCCGGTTGTCAGCTAGAAATAATTATCTTTAGGAATGCTGCATTATTCTATTGCAGTATAGAATGCACGCAGACTTCACATATCTCGCGAGCCTACAAAATGAGCGTGGGAACAGTGGCAGTGGACTCACATGGTGGACCTGGCCGTGGTGAGGGGCGCTGGCCTGGCGGTGGTGAGGGGCGCCGGCCTCACGGTGGGGCGCACCTCCGAGGGGGCGCCCTGGCCCCCGTCCTCGGGCCCGAACCTGTTGAGGATCGCTGGCCGCGGCGGAGGCTGCGTGCTGGTCACCTGAGCTGGGGTGTCTGTAGTGGGTGGAACGGGATCATTAGCAAAGCGCACAAATTCTTTTGAACATGATTAAACGTGGACTGGTTTAATATTTTTTCATTATAATTCTAATTAACTTTCACATTTAATACCCAGTTTTATACTATTCAACAGAAATTTTATTATTACATATTGTCTATTTTATATTTTGCTGGGCATTAACAGTTATAACTCAAAAGAGAACAACTCAAAAGTTTAAAAAAAGAGAACACATGGGATAATAAGAAAATGATCGTCAAATCAATTATAGATTTTCATTGGTGCCTTTCATATCTAACTATAAAATAATCAATTAAATGTAAAATTAGTACAGTAAAAAGTATAAATAATGCAAGAAATAAGAATATCGAGGGACACAAATATTGAGTAAAGCACATTTAATACACATATACAAGGTGAATCGTTAGCTAGTAGAAAAAATTCTGGGTCTTATTCATTGAATTTTGAATAGAAAATATTCTTACACTTTGGGTGAAATTTCGTCAATTACGAGATAACGTCATCAAATATTCCATTTTTTTCGATGTTTCCATACAGTAACTTGTATGGAATTTAAAAATTTATTCGTAATAATTCAAGTCAAATAAAATGATAAAACTCTACGAAAAATATTTTTTTAAATTCTGCAGGGTTTAAATAGTTTTAACTTGTATCAAAAGGAATACATTTTTGATATTCGAGATAATTTACTTTCATGATAATCTAACATTTTACAAAAGGTAAACCAGAATTATTGAAAAAAATGCACACTTTAATGTTGCTTATCTTCGTAACTGTCGACATTTCATCCAAACCGTAAAGAATATTTTCTATTCAAAATTGAACGAAGAATTTTCTTTTATGTGACCTCATTTGACTTATTTTTATTTGAAAATTATATTTTCCTGGATGAATGTAGATTGGTACGACGCAAAGTTGCAAAAATTATTTTAGCTAACTGATTAATAATGTTTTTGGAGGACATTACTAGAACGAAAAGTCCGCGCAAGAAGTGTCAGTTTGATTGTCATATTGATTAATTTGGTTCAAAAACTAAAATATTATGGTTAAGGCTGGACATTCGCTGCAAATGCATATTTCGACTTTTTTTTCGAAAATGTGGGTTTTTATTATTCATTTACGTCAGAACGTATAACATGGACTGCAATATTTTTTTGGGATGATGGCTTAGATAAAACCTTTGTTCTTAAATCCATCTGTTTTTAAAATAGTTTCATTTGTTGGCATATTTCATAGTATGGAATTTTTATTTTTAAATAGTAATTAATGTGTTTTTAATAAAAAAAAATGACTTTTACATAGTGATTGAAGACTCAAAATGCATGTCTAAATACAATATATTGCTTAAAACTATATTTTCATACAGGTAAAAAGCGTTTTAAAATCACCAAAAAACAAAAAAATTTGTTGCAAATTAAAAAAATTATAATTTTATTAAAATTGAACGTTTCTTAATTGTTATATTCAAGAACACATTCTTATTGCAATTTTTTCCGAACAAAGTCCTGTGAAATTTAAAACCATATTAATTAATCAATTAGAAAGACATACAGAAAAATCAAATGGATTGCTCTAAAAATGGATAATTAATATTAATCAATAAATAAATGAGACTTACAGGATAAGGTCAATATATTCACGGAAATATACAAGGCCGCTATTGCGTAATTGGATAACGCGTCTGCCCCGGAAAGGAGGAGATCCGTGGTTAGAATCCCGGTAGCAGCCTAATATTTTTTCGTGGATTTGATTTTTCTGTATATCTTTCAAACTCATTAATTAATTTGGTTTTAAATTTCTTAATTGTTTTAGTATAGTTTTATCATTATAATACTAGCTTTGTACTCAAATGAAAAAATATTCTGTCAACATATAAATAATCAGAATCAATTGATTTTTTATATGCCACTGAAAACAAAGTTTTTGGCCACGGCCTGTCGATTACTGCTAACGTTTTCTTAATTCTTGTAAATAATTTTCATTTTATTAATTTTATATAAAAACAAAGGTTTTATCTAAGCTATCGTTCTAGAAAAATGTAGTCTAGCTTTTACATTCTGATAACGAATAATAAAAACCTACATGTTCGTAAAAAAAAATCGCCGAAATATGCATTTGCAGTGAATGTCTAGCCTTAAACCTACATCGTAATTGATATCGTTGACGTGGGTCGAATGAATTATGTAGCATTATGTACATTATGATTGTGTTGATTACATAATATTATGTAGTATTTGCAGCAAACCGTACAGAATCCAGTTAGGTTAGGTCAGAAAAAGTTTAGGCAGACTATTAAAAATATTATTTAAAAAAATAACCCATAAAAAACAAGTTATTAGTATACTCCCTTTCTCATTTGTATTGATTCCAATTTGATATTCTATCAACATATTCTTCTTGCTTTAAGTTAATGTGGAAAATCTATTCCAGGTATATTATTATCCTTAAAACTTATAGAATATTGAAAACGTAATAATTGGTATAGGGGAACACGGTGTCGGCGTAACCGTCTGATCGGACCCATGGCTCGAGTCAGACTAGTTGAAACAGGTTTCGCGCCTTCTTCGCGCGTCGGGCTCCTTTCTCACTTGTATGGTTTCCAATTTCGAAAAATCCAAAATTAAACTATAATACTTAATTTTTTAAACGTAAATTTGTTAGCTCATTTTTTAACGTCGCCACGAATCTGCCTGTAAAGTTTCAGCTCGATTGGATCACGGAAAAAGGGTTAAAAATCGATCCAAAGTTTTTTGGCAGACAAGCAGATTCTATGAGTTAAAAGAAAGGGAGTAAAAATATGATTTCAGAAATTGATCATTACCTACTTCGAAGTCACTTTGAGGAAATTCATATATTTAACATTTAATTATATAGAATATATGTATACCCAAACAATTTTCGTAAAAATAACGTCGAAGTATGCATTTGCACTGAACGTCCAGCTTTAAAACACAATCTGTTTATCTTTGCGGTTTTGGATAAGCAGTCTCATGCCGAGGGAGATCAGGAGGGCGGGCGAATAGGACACTCACCGACTCTGTTGACGTCATCCTTGTCGAGGAAGGCCTCGAACCTCCTGGTGAAGTCTCCCGTGGGGTCCCACCTGGCCGAGAGCCGGGCCCACTCGGCGGGGTAGTGGTCGCGCAGGCCGCGCAGGATGCCCAGCGCGTTGTGCTTCTGGCGCGGGGTGCAGCGGGCGCACTTGGTGCGCAGCCCCTCCGGCAGGATTCCTGACAAATATAATTCCTTTGTAAATAATCCTGCACGCTCATTACACGAGGGCTGTACTGCTAAAACCTTGGACTTGGACAGGGTGCGACAAATCACGGCTCTTTGAGAGTATTGGGCCTCAAAATAAATTATGATACGAATACATAAGTTACTCTCTTAAGATCTCCGGCGCCGATCATTTATACAAGAGCCGGTCGTATCGACTTGATTTATAGTAATACAGTCGAACTCGGTTATAACAAACGCGACGGGACCAACTAAATTTGCTCCTTATAGCCGGGACTCCTTATATCCGGGATTCACTTTTTTCACAATTTTTTTTTGATTTTGTGATTTTATTTTCAAGAGCAACTAAATAAACATCCTTATCTTTCCAGAGTGATGAAACTGTAGAAGACGATTGTGAAAACTTTTTACAGACTTTTAGAGACACTTTCGTTTGTTAGTGAACACGTTTAACTAATTAGGCTTTTAAATGCTAATACAGTAAACTGCATAAAATAAACTGTCACCATAAATATTTTGGAAACCCCCAATACTCGGAGTTATATGACCAGTGTTCTCGACCTTCAGTAAACTATTGCTTGCCTGCGCATGTGAGATTTTCGGACACAAGTTTGTGTACATCATAAAATGAACCCTAATTAAGTGAAAAAGTTCATTGTTATGAGTACGTACACAGTACGTATGGTACGTATTTGTCTTTTTTTCTGTAACCCAAGTAAATATGTTTGCAGAGTTTCTAAAATTTGCTCCGTATATCCGAGAATCGCGCTCCTTATAGCCGAGACCGATTGTATGGGACTACGCGCTAATCAAAATAAATTCGCAGTTTTTCTCATTATAGCCGGGATCTCCTTATATCCGAGCTCATTATAACCGAGTTCGACTGTAGTTAAGTTTAACGCGTGGAATTTTATTGTGTTGTTACTTACTTCAGTTAATCAAAACAAACTTTATCACTTAATAACAGAATGATTAAATGATTTTCTCATTCAGACATTGTTTGAGCAAAAATCTGTTAGTCTCTGGTCGGAAATTTTATAAAAGGAAATACATACGAGCGCGGAGTTCTCTGTGTATGACGGTCGCTACGAGACAGATTGTTTTGGGACATCTCGAACCGAGCGGTTGAATTTTGGTCACGGCGGATAAAACATATAATACATAATTAAACATTTGGTGTGTTGAAGTGGTGCTTTAAGCGGATTTGGTAGCTACAAGGAAGATAGACGGACGGAAGATAGAAGAGATCGAACGGAGAAAGACGTCAAAGTTCCTGCTAACTGGCAAGTGGCATCTTCATATCTAGAGAGCTTCTAGTTCGATTTTTCCCTATAGAAAACCCGAACCAGAGTTAAAGTTAATCAGAAAATTGCTCCAACAGACATATTCATTGTAAAACTATCGATACTACTACTTCCAGTGAAAGACTTAAAGGTCATTGTAATATACGCTTGGTTCTTTTATCTACAAAATTTGCGGACTATATTGTTTAAATAAGTTGCCCTCAAAAAACTAGGATAAAACGTTGAATCATTTACAGGGTTTAAGTGATGGCCGCTTCCACTACCCCAATGTAGATGACGCGGAGAACTTGGGCACTGAGGCCCCATGTACGTTATGCCATATATTTATGTACATTAGTTTCTTAGCAATATTTGTTGCTTTTTAGACAAAGCAAGACCTTGCCGTTCATCGCCCTGGTTAGGTTAGGTTAGATAAGGTTTAATGATTATACTGTCACACAATAAAAGAATTTAACATAAAACATTAATTTTTTATTATTCTGCCCGAGGTGAAGAACTTTATTTATAATTCTCGGTCAATATAATTATTTCAACAGTCATTATAATATTGGGCATTTTTCAAACTGTCCGGGCATTATAAATAATGTTTTATTAATCACTTGGTCCACAATATAAAACCTACTAATTAAACTTTGAACGAATCTGGATTTCTCTTAATCTGAATTATAAGTAAATTTGAGAAACAAACATTAGACATAATAAAGAATCCTGTTAGAGCGGTTGTAATTCAAATATTCAATGTAGAACACGTCCGGAAAAACTCCGCTATGTGACAACATCTACTAACACACGCAGTCGTATTTGAATGGAACAATATATTTTAGATTCACTAAATCCGAAATTGAATTTCTAGCGAATGGAACACAATTATTTTTAATCGAGAGCAACACTTATTAGAATGTAGCAGAATACAAATATTTTTATTCTGGCGAATTTAAGCCAGAGATAATAATAATTATCTAAGATTTCTCATTATCAGAATATTAGCGTAAAAACTCAAAAGATACAAAAAATAAATTAGCTTAGTAATTCACTTGAAATCTTATATACACTAAGATCGTTCATTTGTAATACTGATATTTTCCTCACCTCACTCAGATTGTCTGTAGATAATCACAGAAAAATTATCTGAAGGTGTACACGGTATTTATCATTTTTTATCTCCTTCTTTAGAATAAAGTGACATTGGTTTTTCAGCTTAGATATAGACAATATACATAGTATTATTTTAAATTTTCACACTACAACAATGAGGCAAAATTACCGTAGTGAAACACATACCCTGTTATTTCAAGGTCTCGATATGTCACATTTATAAAAATGAAGAGATTCATTATTTTCCCATAAGTGGTTCTTGCCGTTTTAATTCTTAAACATGTACTTTTTAGCATGGGTTTTTGTGTAATATTTATGATAAACATATTACGGAACAATATATATTATAAATTTCTCACAGAGACGAAGCTATTTATATGAAAAATCCAGCCATATTGTATGACTGAATTAAGTGATCGCAATATAAAATTAACCAATTCTACCCATGATTGACCACCACATCTATCAGATTTTGAAGGTTACATTGCGTAAAGTGATCACTTGTGCCAGCTATATGGTATATGGTAAGCCCTATAAATACCCAAAGGCTCAAAATACCTTCTTCTCCATGAAATACCTATGATATATCTTGATCTCTCTGGAAACAAAGTCCAGTATCATGTTCTTGAATATTTTTAACATACACATATACAATTCTGAATACATTACGGAACCTTAAGTCATCGGTGTGAGGACTTGCGTAACAAAAGCGTAAGATAGGTCAGATTTAGATAATCATTATTTGACTAAACGCGTTAAAATCATCACAAAAAAAGGTGTTGCAAGTGAAAGTTGAAATTCTCCTTGACATGTGTGCGTCATGTAGCAAAATCGGTCGTAGTTAGGTACCCTACCCATGAACATTTTTAATTGTATAAGTGTTTAATGCAGTAAGCATTACCGAAGAAATCTGCTAGTCCGAGTTACAAGTGGTACGAGGACAATTCAACAATCATGCTGTTGCTGGTTCACGGATTCTGTAAGTGTTAAACAATAAAGTGAGATAACATGGAACACTTATTATAATTCAAGCTAAATTTAGTTCACTGAACTCCGGTATAAAGAGATGAGTAATTAAGTCTTGGGGCACGTCTGCGGGTACTCGATGATGGTTGATAATGACTTAAGAAATAATATAACAAGAAATAAAATAAAAAACACAGAATCCCTGGCAACATGTCGAAGTCAACAACAATATGGAATCCTCTAGAATAACCTAAAATTTTCTATAACAAAGGTCTGGAAGTGATGAGAACATTCTCGGAAACACTAGAAATGTAAAGAATAAACTAGGAGGTTCGAAAAACCAACATGTTTCGTATAAAAGGCGGAATCAGCGCCACGGCGAATCATGTTCATTTTGACGTATGAACCAACGCGATATTAGCGACAAATAGTAACGATCGGTGTGATCAGCGCAAACCGAGCGACATTAAATTAAACGAAGTACTTACATACTTTACGTGCGACAGTTGAACAGAGTTCGTTAACAAGCGAACGATCAGTGTTAACAAGCGATAGTAAAGTGTTATTTATACACTAATGGCATACAATTATCTTTCCAAATAATAAAATAGCCAATACTATGGTCATTACCACCATTTTTATATGTTTTTTTTCATTTTAATGTTCTATACCTCAAAAAAAACACCGTATACAACTTTGGTAAAGAAGTTAATAATAATGTGTACATCAAAGAAAAGTAGACTGTCAATAAAAACATCTTTACAAATTAAAATATATAATTAATATTATACCTAGATAATTTAAAAATTTAAAATAAAATTACTAATGGCAAGAAATTAACGCTAATGGCGTAATTTTAAGATTAACACAATCGACATCAGTCGAATTATCTTACAATTGAAACAATTCACTTCGGACGTACCTATAAAATAAATCTAAATATATTATGATTTGACACAAGTGACATTGGATAAATGAATTAAACCTACATTGTAATTGATATGGTTGACGTCGGTCGAATGAGTTATGTAAACCTACATTACAATTGTGCTGATTACTCATTACGGAGTATTTGTAGCAAACTACACAGTTTCAGTTAGGTTAGGTTAGCGAAGGGTTACGGTGATTATGAAAATATTATTTAAAAATGATTTTCTGAATTTCATCTTTACTTCGAAGTCACTTTAAGAGGAAATTCGTATTTGAAACATTTTATTATATACAATATATACCCAAACACCAGAGAAAAACTCTTATTTTTATTACGATTCACGATAACTGAATAGTAAATAACGAGTCAACGATAACTGGATAGTAAATAAATTCCATTTTGCATTTCTGTTTAAAGATTTGGTTAAGTATATGGTATAAATGTAAATGGCTTAATGTATGTGTGTGGCAAATTCATTCATGGCATCATCCGAATAATCTTCTTCTTCCAGTAGGTACTTTCCGATATGTTGGCGATCATAATCGAAATAGCTGGACCGTGAATATCTCGAATAATTGTCTTCGGTTTTTTTCAGCCAGGATGTCCTTCGTATTTCAGGACCTCTTCTACTCGCAATTTTGCCTTGAATGAAGGATCTCGTACTTCTCTGAATGTCTCAATTTGCCAAAAATTTTGCAATTTCCGGTTTGTGATTGTTTTAAGGATTCCTTTTTCTTTTCGCGTTTGGATCCTTACGTTATTATTTGTAACCCTATAAATCCAGCTTACTTTTAAAAGCCGTCTGTAGATCCACATTACAAACAATGCTTCAGTCAAGGTCACTTCAGCATTATTTCATTTCATATAAAAATACAGGGAAACATAGTATCGTACCATTTTCATTTTCATTCCTGTTATTAAAAATTGATGAAGTTTAAGCGAAAGACATTATACGTTTGAAAACATCGAGTAAGAAATATCAATGTATTTAAAAAATGTCTTCTCTTGAATACCACGAAAAAATAAAAAAATACGTGGTCTATCAATGTTCAACTCTGAATACTTGTCGGAGATGAAATTTATTGAATCTTACAGAAATAATAATTTGTTATTGAGAATGCAATATATGCATTTGTAATAGAATTCTTAATCGATTATATTTATTTGTTTTTGTGTTTCTTTGTATATTATATTTCACTTGTCATATAAAACATTGATAATTCATAAAAAGAGATAATTACTTATATGTATGTATACAATGAAATACATATAACGTAAATGCAATAAAAAAGAAGAGTTAAAATAAAAAAATGGTCTAAAAAATAGAGGAAAAATATACAAATAATAATATAAGTTCATAGGAATTAACTATTTATAAATATTGTTTAATTTAATAAAACTAGTTTCATATGATTCGCTCCTTGATAATCAAAATTCCTTGTGATAGACGACTACATATTTCAATACAACCGTGTTATGAAGGTATACTTTTGTTAAATTTACTAAACGAATGAACAAATAAACAACAAATTGAAATAATAAACGTAGAACTTAATTGTTTTCTACTCTCTTATAAAACTGGCTATTCTTCCTCTGCTACTGAAAAAACTTAAAATAAGCTGTTTAAAAAAATAACATCTTCGTTCTCACCGTCACGTAAGAAGTAAGAACGAGGTACTAACCTCATTTTGCATCATTAACCAGCTGATACACCAGCACCGGGCAGAAACCAGCTTTTATTTTCTATAGTAAAATTGTATAAACAATCGTATTCTAGTCGGATAATTCTTAAGTAACTACTAATGAAAACAGTTTTTCTATTTATTCCTGCGAAGACACGATTACGCCATTACTGAGTACGGATAATGATTAGACAATAGTACCTGATTATCCTCTATTTGCAACGCATTTTTCTTAATATTAATAAGGCTGTATCGTAATATTGTAATTAATTCAAACGACCAAATGCAGTCAGGTGCCGAGTGAATGTGACGTTGTCGTATTTTATAGTATATAAATATGTTATATTTAATGTAGCATCAAATAGGTGTTGGCAGATATATGGCTTTGAAGAATAATCTTCCAACAAGGATATGCACGTGACACATATGCTACACCATACCTTGAGGCATGAAGTTACTGCCGGAAGTAAAATCTTCCGTAGTTTTATATAAATAACCGTACAGTATGTAGATAGATTAGTTCATGTACATTTTCAAAATGCCGTAAATTTATCAGTCTTATATACAGCACAACATTTATATTAAATAACAAGATGTCGTTCAGACATACGAAAATAGAATGAAAATATATTCGCAGAATTTATGGCATACAAATAATATAAGTGGAAGAGACATAATGAAACTGCCATTCACGAAAAAGTCTAAATCTCGACAATTTGTAGATAGGTTATATATAGGTCAAACTCCTACCGTTTACTACGAAAATTTTATTTTCGTTTTAATATCTTAAACTATCCAATTTACTCTACATTTTTGGAAAATTTAAAAAAGAGTTTAATTTTCCTTTATATTTACCTTTTTGAAACAAAAATTCAACTTTTAAAGTTTCAGATAACAAAACGAAAATAGAATTTTTGCAGATTCGGCAGTATACGTGGGGACCGTATAAGTACCTAGACTATATAATATATATAAAAAGCATTTTATAAACGCAAGATAAACGCTGCTATAGATAAGTAATTATTTAATTTAGTACTTACTTACTATCGCGCAATATCCCCATGGGGGTAAGCAGAGAGGGTAGAGCGCCATAGTCTTCTATCCTGACACACAACTCTCACCTCATACACATTTATACATCTTCGCACGCAAGCTAGGCTTCAACGGGACCATCTTCCGGTATCTGGTTAATCTGGTCGTGCCAGTCTTCTGCGGTCGCCATCTCTTTCTGGCGCCGTCAAGACTTGCGTTATATATCTTTCTTACCATTATTTCCTCATTCATTCGATCAACATGCCGAAACCATCCGAGCGACCCTTTTTTAATTCTATTAATATGCTAAGATCAGCTTAACATTCATTCCTAATATCTTCACTGTTTACTCTATTATACATTTAATTTAGTAATTTTTCAGAAACAGCGTTCTTTTGGGTGTTTTGTGAAAGGATTTTAAATACTGCTCAAACTTCGTTTTGGATTAGATGACAGGTGTTTCTGGTGATACGAGCTGGATATTGAAAAACGTAAACGCTTCTTTTTAACTCACAAAGGTGAAACCTACTAGATACTGTGCTGTTGAAACTGCACCGGAAACTCTAAGGGACGCGACCACGGGGAAATTGAAAAAAAAACTTGAAGAATATGGGGTGATAATATCGAGAAAGAGGCGAGAAAATTCGGCGTTCACAAGTTGAGGACTATCTGAGAAAGCAAAGACCTTTAAAGTATCGTAGCCATATGGCGATGATGAAATGCCTTCTGTTACAAATATATGGTAAATGGTGGGATCTTTGCGATGTACAATATTCGCAACACACGACTTGTGCACTTTATGGCTTGCTTTTTGAATCCATCTAAATCAAGTAATTCTAGTTTGTGCCTGGGTACCCACTGTAAATAGCTGATAACAGTGTTTCAAACCAGAAAGGCAGAAGATGATTGCCACACGAATGGCACCAACTTACTATGGAGACTAAAGAATGTAGACACATCGTATCTTCTTCTTTTTATATGCCCTCGGTTGTCTAGTTTCGCGCCAATACATTACAGCATTTTTATAAAAATGAATACATCTGTGTATTCTATTGTATTTGTCAACAAAACAACAAAACAAAATCAGTTATTTTCGTTCCGTAGTTCCGTTATCGTAAATACAAACTCAGTCTGCATGTAGTAGGTAAATACAAACTCAGTCTGTATGTACCTAGTAGGTATACAAAATAAGGGCAATAAATTTTTTTTGGCAATTTATGCCATATGAAAATATGCCGTATGACATTATTGTCAACATTAAACATTCCTTTATTGTCTGTTTTGAGTGTTTTTTTATTATTATTTGTGTTTACAAAATAGTACAAATATTAGTAACCTTATTTAGTATTTTTAAGAAAACGTGCGATATTGTTATTGGATGTTCTTTCCCTTTTTAACTGTTTTTTTAAAATCTATTCCTTTTGCCAAGGAAGGATCTATGTCTGAAATCTGGGATCCTTAGTGAAAGTCCAAATGTGCTTCTGAGTTTTTGTTTGTTTCGTACAAAAACAATATCGCCTCAAGGTACAATTAGCGGGTCTAAATAGTGTAGTCTAAATGGGTGTTTTCGTGATGGCTTTCATAATGACCCCGATTATCCCGTTTTCCCTCCTATATCACATTCTTTTAATGCGCTCAGACAGACGTTCATTCAGATACATTAGTTATTAACTTATATCAGAAAATGTTTTCCATGTAATTACTACTTTAGTTTTTCGAAGAGACAAACAAACATTTAACTTTTATTTTAATTTTAAAGCTGAAATCTGTTTATACGAAGTAGATATTAATCTCTCGAATGGTTCGCTGTGGCGTTGTGAAATTAGCAGAGAAACCGTTCTCTTATAATTTCGTCTGACGATGCACTTAATTCGTAAAATCGAAAATAAATTATTTATTTCATAAAATATAAAAAATCACAATTGTAAAAAAATACTGTCTCAATAAATAAATAATATATGTATTTTTACTCGTTATTTTTTTTAAATATATTTGTTTAAGGGAACAGAAAGTACAATTCTATATTTAACATGTCTATATATATTACTTTATGTGACCAGTGAAGTTTCCTGGGGTTAAAGTAATGTAATAAAAAATACCATAGGTGAAGAAAGCAACGAAAAGAAAATAAATAAAAAATTAAATCAGATAATAAATTAAAAATACATAAAGTGCCAAAAAGAAATAAAGTGAAAACGAAAGTTAAATTAATCTAGAAGATAAATAAACAATACATAAAGTATCAAAGAGAAAATTTAAAGGTGTAATGAATAAGGTAATGACACTGAAGAAAAGCATTAAAGGGTGGAAAGGGGAAAGAAAAAGGAAAAGGTTACACCATCATAAAATGATGCCGCATGGAGTTAGCAATGCCGTTGGTATCGGTAACGGGATTGGTCGGGAAGTAAGCCATTCGATAGTGGTTTTGCAAATGGGTCATTTGTGTCGGACAGATCGTGCGCGATAACTTGTACTGTATGCATTATCCGCACCTGCATTACTGAACAAACCCACACAGACGTGGTCTAATGACGGGTCGCTAAAATATTGCCAGTGTTTCCACATTCCATGACTTCAAATGTCATTACCATTCACCGTAATAATAAAATACAAAATACCAAGGGCCGGTTGTATTAACTTGGTTTATAGTTCGATTGAAGTAACTGTAGTTAAAACTGTCGTTTACGCGAAATCGCGCAGAATTCGATTTTTAACGTTTTCTCTTGACAAGTTTTTTCTTCTTTGACGAGGGCAAAACTATCTTTTTTATTCAGCAATATTCTATTTTGTTTATGGAAAAGGGATTTTAACTGGTTTATCTCTTCGAGAGATAAATTTTAAGAATGTTTTCTGAAAACATGTAAATCATTTAAGTATTTTTTTTTGCATACATTCATAACAGATTTTTTTACATCATACATGCAGTATCCGAAATTATACTTCTTACACTAATTTAAATTTAATCCAAAGCTAAACTTTACGGCTGAGCGCTCAATATATAATGGAAAATTATTTATTTTAATCGAAATCATGATCAAACATGTCGAAAAATGTTCATAATGTATAGTCATCCACTTTATGTAAATGTTGAAGGTTTCAGAGCTCTAGCTAGACGGGAAGTTGGTGAAAATTCAATTTACAAGATTCCACCACAAACAGAAAAAAATAATTAAATAAAAGCATGTAAAAACAAGTATTTTTATTACTACTTTACTTAAATTATAAACTTTTAAATTTCTTTAAAATACTTGAATGCTAACACTATATCATCAGTCATTACTTCAACCGGTGCATTTTTATTGTCAGGAATGAAAACAAAGCAGATATCGAAAACTACAAAGCAAACGTAGCGGTTAACGTGTGTTGCCGTGGGCAAAATTAATTGCTAGTGTGTTTGTCTATGAAATTGATTAAATTTCTTGTCTATACTATTGAAATACTCTCAAACGAAAAATTTACATATACATATGCAAATTTGACGTAAAACAACAGAATTATGCGTGATTTCGCGAAGTGACAGTTCAAACTATAGTTTTCGCTTACATTAGTCGAAACAAATTGACAAAACTGGCCCCAACTCATATCATTTACTTAAGATATTAAGTATCCACGTGAGTGAACTTTATATGGCTATAATGAGCATAGATTTATAATTTAATTAATTTCCATCCAATGCTAAAACATTACATTACATTCTTGCATATGTTATAAACCATTAAGGCAGCAATTTTAATGAGTAAATACGTAAATACTAAACATATATAATTCTCTATGTAAAAATGTCTGTCACTTACTCTACTAAGACGCTACGATACGCTAGATGGCTATGTTACGCTGTTTTTATAGCCATAACTCACAGCCAAAATAATTCTATATCTAATTTTCGACTAATTTTATAAAAAAAAAGATAATTATGCGTTTTGATTTATATATATTTACCGCTAGGACATAATAACTACTAATTAATGTAACGCTGTAATTTAACATCTAAAAGTACGTCTTTTTTGACGGTTTAAACGTAATGTTCACAGATCGTTAGTAAAGTAAGTGTTGAAGGTAACAGGAATGGAGGGCGTCCGCGAGAGACCTGGTACGATCAGATACTACAAGTATTTGAGGAAGGCCCTGTTAAAAGCCTCAACAACCGTAAAACTTGTATGAGAAGATAGATGTATGAGTGTAGCCGAAGCAAAAGTGGTGCGCAAAGATAAAATAATATGGCGTTCTATCCTCTCTGCCTACCCCTGCGGGGAAACGGCGTGATGGTTAGTTAGTTAGTTCGTTAGTAAGGCTGTATCAGCGATATGGTCCTCACCCACCAGATCGCAGTTGCCTGATATTATACGAAGGATATGTTGACCGAAGAATCTCGAAATTTTTAAAGGTTATATTATATTGATTGAAACGTGGAACCGAGTATAAATAGTAAAATAAAAATTATACCCCGTAGAACCTTTGTCTTTCCAATCAATGCACTCTTGAAAGAAGGCAGCGCAAGAATAAAGACGCTCTGAATGTTAGCGACGTGGGTTTGCGTACCTCAGATAGCTCGCCTGAACGAATCCCTGAATCGTAGGAGAATTAAATATCGAGCAACGTCCATCTTCAATGATATGACTCGAATCCTACGCTATCCAAGTTATTTTGGTCACCTTACCAGATATTAGGAAATAATGGAAAAATTGGCGAACCAAAGATGACAGAAACCAGATCTCGTGGTAGATAACGTAATAGAATAGATCGACCTGGTTAAAATTTTGATAAAGAATCCTTCTGAAATGCTCAAGAAACGCCACGGACCGGAGTAGGTTTTTTTGTATTTCAGTAGGTTTTTAGCGCCATTTAACTAGGGCATATAAATTTACAGAAAAATGGCATACCCGGTAAAACTTCTACATACATTTATTACCGGTTTATCGACCGGTTTACCGGTGGTTAGGATACTCGCCTCGTCATCCGAAGTTAGTCCTATTTTCACAAGCGTTTAGCTTAGTTTGAAAATAGTAGGAATATTGATGTGACAAGCCTTCGAAAAATATGTTTTTTGGTTTTATTGTTTATTGTTTTAATGCTGCACCGGACCATGATGCCCAATTACTGTAAATCCAAAAACTCGTAGCACTAAAATAAATAAATTCGCAGCCCGGATATAGTTTTTTTGCACGGTGAAGCGACCGGATTTCAATGTCTTCGATTAATTTCAGAAAGTGACTTTTATTTGTTCTTTCTCGCCGTTCTCTCGGAAATCTAATATATCTTTTAGCGTAAATTTGTAAATTGGTAATGATATTAATTTAATTGCTTACCCACGATTTGATTGGCTAGTCGTTGAATGAGGAGAAATTTCTGCAAATAATTGTCGATTTAACTGAAGTGTTTACAATGTACGAAATAAGTGGGTAAATTTGAAATCTTTGGTACTTCTTCAGAGACAGGATGCTTCATTTTAAAAGTAGGTGATATCAGTACCATCTTGTATGTAGCACACTTTCCTGCATGCGAATAATGCAATTTAGTATCATTAAATAAATTGACGTTAATTAAATATATCGTATTTATAATACAATCGTTATCGCGGGTATGAGCAACAGTTATAAATATATATTTTATTTATGTATATTACGTAAGATGTCCATGGGAGATGTGTAAAAAACGTAGCTTTTTTTCAAATGCACGTTGTTAATTTAACTAATGGTGTTTCAGATTCTGGTATGAGCAATAAGTGTTCTAACGACCTTAAAATCATAATTAAGCGTCTGTATCTCGTAGTAGTTTGTAGGTACTTAGACTAACAACTATCCTAATTTAGAATGTCCGTCCGTAACTTGCGTGAATTACGACAACAACACTGACTAGTCGCTAATGAGGCACGGACAGCCGAGTGTGATACGTCAATCAGTGCGCGGCTCAGGCTATGTGCAAGGGTCGCGCCACCAAACTACGCGGCCTTGACATTTAGTATATTTTCACGTGGGGGGGCTGCGGGAGTAGAGAATGAAAATGCTGGAAATTAATTTTCGTTTTATTAATTATTGATAAATTATTATTCAGTGTACAAATTCACTTAACACTATTAAGCTTACCGCTATTCTATAAATTACACTATTTTGCAATTTATCACTCCTAATAAATATTTTATTATCGCTTAAACACTTTATTTAACATTTAATAGGATATTCTATTCAGTTATTCCGCTTTACTCGCTCTGGTTTATTTCGCCTTTTAGACAAGAACTTCGCTCAATTATTCGCTTGATTTATCGTTTCGAAATTTTACAACCGGCCACATTGGGCGTCGTCCTACGCACCTGCGCACTTTGCGGCCGACTTCAACTGTCAACGCGACAACAACTCCCGCGCCGCGCCGGTCGTATTTACATCTGAAAATGCTGGTACTATCGTACTTTCTGGATTATTCTAGTGTTTAGAGAAGATTCTGACTTTTAGGATTTTAAGGTGTTTAAGATTGTCATCCTAGGCCGTTTTCGATTTTTTTTGTGACATTCTTTTAAGCATCTCGTTACAATATTATTAATTTAATAATGTACCATGACTTTTCACGGATGTACTGCTAGTTAATAAATAATTGGCGTGAATGGTCGAGTAAAAAGTTGAATTGAAATAATTAATTAGAGAACAATTAATTTTTTTCTAAATGTTAATTGAATTTTTTGGAACGAAATGAAAAATTGACTGAATACAATAGTGCTATCAAGGTGTTTACGTGTTTATGACTTTTTTTTATTTAAAAAAAAAATAGAGATGCGAACACGGAATTCGTGTCACATCAATATTCTTACTATTTTCAAATTAAGCTAAACGCTTGTGCTATGAAAATAGGACTAACTTGCTTGTCTGGAGTGAGATAAAAATGACATCGCGTATGTGTATTTGATATGTACAGTTTACTGAAAATGAAGGAAGGAATGAAAGTTTAATGTTATATACTATTGACATTTTAAAATTCAACATATTAGAAAACGGTTGCTTAATATTTTTTGTATATTATGTGTAAGTAGGTACCTACTATACACGTACTCTGAAATTTTTTTACGAAAAAATTTGTAGGTAGGGAACAATGTAGGTACTGAACTTAAAAATAAGTTGTTTTATCTGGATGTTAAATGACATATTTGAATTACTTTCGAATCTTAAAAAATATGGCTAACCTTTATGTCTGATAATCTGTGCTATTCTGAAAATAGCAAAATTCGTCTATTAAGTGTACGGATAAAGATCTGACATCCCAATATTGCTATTTTCAGAATAGCACAGAATGTATGATGACTGAATACAATTTGTAGTCTCCGCGATATCGATGATATTGGTATAAAATGTGAATAAAATACATAAAAATTAATACATTACTAAAATCCCAATTACAAGCGCATTTGGCCTGCTCTGGCAACATGCACATACATATTTAGTGTATCAATGCAGTGCGATCATAAACGAATATGTAAATAAAGCATTCATTTTATGGTTTCAATGAGTTCACATTATTATAAAATAAATGGATGCTGTGTAGATTTGAAGTGCTTTTTTAAACGATGATCTGCAAGAATATCAGCATCAATGTTAGAGTATATAAAGGGTGTCCCGTATCTCGACGTCAAGCCGATATTGGGTGATAGGCCAAGTCATAATATGTATCAGAAAAATATTTAAAGAAAGGCTTGGGTACACTAGAATTCTTTTTAAGTAAATAAGCAAAAATATTTAAAACTGGGTTTCATTACAAAAAAAAATATTTTCTCCATAATTTAAGAAATAATATAGCAATGTGTTATACCATTTCGGAATCCTTATTAAATGCGTCAACTTTTGAAGTTACTTGCGAACCTCGTGTAGTACATTTTTTTTCCAGTACAGTCAGTTAAAACTGGGCAAAGTATTGATTTTGAATACTTGGTTTGGTCAAAAAGTGACATTTTCTTCCAAGCTGGAGCAGTTGGCTTTGAATTTTGGACAAAAGTTTACAGTAGCATTATTCAGGATTAAATAATAATAAAAAAATGAAGAAAAATAAATATTTGTAACAACAAGAGTGAAAATGACCGTCACAGGGTGTAATTTTTTTGATTTTTTTTTAAATGCCTATAATTTTTAAAACACATGACATAGATTTATTTAAATATTTTTCTGATAACTATTATGACTTAGCCTATCACCCGATTTTGCCTTGACGTTGAGATACGGGACACACTATCATCCGTATTCTGAAAATAACAATGTCTGGATCTTTAAGATCTTTATCCCAACACTTAATAGACGATAATAAAAATTAAAAATGTCCAGAGCGGATTTTGTAATTCTACGGCTCAAATACACTGTATTAAAAGATGTTATAAGAAATATTGTTTCTTACAAACGTATTAATTTCTTCATCCACAGCGTCCAGATGAAATATCATGGCTAAACTTGTCATGACCGCGTTCGGCGTTACCGCGTATTCAAATCTTCCCATCCTGACATTTGACAGATATGTCTGGATCTTTAAGATCTTTATCCCAACACTTAATAGACGATAATAAAAATTAAAAATAAACGAGAGCTTTACGTCGGTGTTTGTTTCTGTAAGTTTCTACATGAGATAGATATAGAGGGAGGGAGAAAGATGTAAATTGTTATCTGTCAAATGTCAAGATGGGAAGATTTGAATACGCGGTAACGCAGTCATGACAAGTTTAGCCATGATATTTCATCTGGACGCTGTGGATGAAGAAATTAATACGTTTGTAAGAAACTATCTTTCTTATATCATCTTTTAATACAGTGTATTTGAGCCGTAGAATTACAAAATCCGCTCTGGACATTTTTAATTTTTATTATCGTCTATTAAGTGTTGGGATAAAGGTCTTAAAGATCCAGACATTGTTATTTTCAGAGTACGGATGTATATATTATATGCACGACAGATTTTTGTGATAGAAAAATAACCAATATTATTAGGATGCTGACTTATTCTAAAGAACATCGGGGTTTTATGCGAGGTGCAAAATGATATTCCCTCCCGCAAAGACAACCAGGAAATGGATTATTGTTTCCGGATGCAGTGGATGTGCTTTCCGCCCGAGAGTGCAATCATTCTTACGCAATTTGTAATTCGATACAAAATTAAATAAATAAGTGTGCTTTACAATACCCTGCGGTCTCATGGTCTGTGTGACACACAATGGCCATCCTACTTCCTTTATGATTAATTTGTCACGTTATATTATACGTATAAAATAATATAATGGTTAACCCTTTTGATGATTTTTCAGTCAATTAAGAGATTTGAATGTAAGATTAATTTTCCTTATATATTACATAATATATTGTGGGCTCAATACTAGAACCGGATAACTAAAAAAGTGTTGTTTTCAGATCATTGCAGTTTACGTTTCATGCTTATTAAAGACCTTCTTCTCCTCACTAATCAATCCTGAATACATGTTTTTTTGATGTGTAACATCTTTCCTCTCACTTTCCTGCAATCTGTGGCAGTGATTTTGTGAAAAAGGACGGAAATGCGTAACAGGAAATAAGACGCTGGGGAAAAGCGAACAATTTCATTTAACCAATGTAGAAAAAATCATCGTTTATAAACAAATCAATGTCCAGCGAGTGCCATCACAGCGAAGACGCATACTTTCAACAGCCAGCCCTTTTGATTTTGTGTATATATTACGTGGCTGGTGTCAAGCGTGTGGATGTTGTAACTTTGATATATTTTGGCTTATATCTTCGAAACTATCCAATAAATACTTAATTTTTTTACATTAATGTAAACAATAACTATCCTTTAAATTTTATGTAATTTATGTAATTATTTTTAAATATTTATTCAGAGTTTTCATACAATATGTATGGTAGCATACTACCGCCATCTATGAAAATAAATAAAAACATATAACTGACCAAACACATTTCTAAACAAAATGCGTATGTAGATATATACGGTACCTACCTAATGCGGCAAAATTTAATAATAAATAAATGCACATACGTTATCTTTACTGGTATTTACTAATTAATAAATATAAAGGTAGTAGCTTTTTTAAATTTTGATGTTAATTTCTGTTGTTGCTCTATTGATATTTTTAATTGTGAGATGACACGTTGGACTATCATTACCGTAACTAATATCAATTACGAAAAATTCATTTGTTTCAATACAAGTTAAATAAAATGATTAAAACTCTGAAAAAATTCCAATTGGAATGTTTTCCTATTGGAATTCGAAGGTTTTTATTTTTTTATTTGACTTGTATTAAAGGGAATGAATTTTTCATACTCGATATAAGTTACTGTAATGATAGTCCAACGTTTTACAAAAAGTAAGTCGGAAATATTGAAAAAAAAATGCAAACTTTGATGTCGCATATCTCCTTAACTATTAATATTAGGTCATAATAGCTTGAACATTTTCGACTCATAATCAAGGCAGGAGTATAGTCCTGCGAGCTATTTTTCATTCATTACATTTTTTTGTGAATAAGTAATGACTTTCTTTTACAAAAGTATGTATAAACGACCTAGTTTTTTAATTATAAAACTAACTATTTGAAGATTTTTTTTTAACGTAAATATCTCAAAACTGCCAATATTCTATTTGTTTAATTCTAGTTATTCGAAGTATATCTGATTGTATCTAATTCAAAATTCGAGCAATCTATCAGGTTCAAGCCCACGATATTATTATTCCATATCAGGGTGGCAGACATGGACTTATGCTGCTAATAACGATGCTGTGAAAGTAAGATGGGCCATATTATCATTGTGAGCTCTATTCATCTGAAAGAAATAGATTCCTTCAGAAGCATTTTTTTTGTAAAAATAAGCCCGTATAAGTTAATTTCCATTGTACACAAAATATGAAAATGTTAAAATTTTTAATATTAATTTTGGGTAACTCTTCACGTTATTTTATAAAAAATAATAATAAATAAAGAACGTTATATACACTGTTTTGCAATTTGTACAATGCATTTATTTGATGTACGTTTGGGGGAAGTTTTATGAAAAACATGCGAACTTTAAATTATTCGCGTGTATGTACAAGTACATATGTACTTAATATAGGTACCTCTTTCTGGTGCCGTCAACATTTGCCTCCATTCATTCGCTCAACATGCCCTAATCATCTGAGCGACCCTTTTTTATTCTTTTAACTATGCTGGGATCAGCTTTACATTCTTTCCACCGTCTTCATTATTTACTCTATCATAAATGTATTTACCACACATACGTCTGCCAGCTCCAGGCTCTACTGCCGTAAATATATGTATTACATAAATAAAGAATATCGCGAATATTTAATGTCTGTCCGTCCGTCCGTCCGTCTGTCTGTCTACATGTCCACGTAACTTCGTGTAACTTCCATAACTTTTTAATATTAATTTTTTTTTTCGAATTTTTATTTTTCGGGTTTTAGGTTTGATTCCCGGTGAGTTAAAAATACATATACGTGATTTACTCAATCTTGGGTGTTTTTAAATGTGTTTCGCTTCAGTAATTGGGCCTCGTCGTCTGCTGAAGCATGATAATACGCAATTCATAGAAATATGAATAGAAAATTCAAATAATTATTAATACGTTATAAAAGGAATCTGATTACAAATAGCATTCATTTATTTATTTGAATATATTTTTTAATTTAATATTCTTTTATTTATTTATATCAAACGAAATGCGCATATATAGTGTAGTCAATTATCGCATTTAAGAATTAAATAAATGTAAAGATTTTTAATTTAATATTCTTTTATTTATTTATATCAAACGAAATGCGCATATATAGTGTAGTCAATTATCGCATTTAAGAATTAAATAAATGTAAAGATGTATGAGGTTGTTCATTTCAAATTAATCATAGACTGATTACAGTATCAAGATTTTCAGTAATATTAAGCTAATGTATCGATTGAATTATAAACTAGACAAATAAGAAAAACACAAACAAAAAACAAACGAAGGCTGGTCGAGACATAATTGTAATTCAGACAAAATATAAAAAAATAAATTCGCTGTCGTTTTGCAATGTGGACGTGAAAGGGTCAACTTGCATCTTTCGCTTAGCAATTTCATGCGCAGCCTTCTCACACGACACGCATCAGCAAAACGTTGGACACGGCAAATCACAAGCACTCGGGTATAAATATTCATAACTCACACATGGCAAATTGACATTAACCGACGAAACAACGAATAGGCATAATTGACATTTTAACGGCGCCACAATTTCAGCATATTTCCCGTAGAACGCGCGCGAACAGAGGTTATTTAACGATTTATTTACCACGAATATTAAAAATCTGAGGAATGTGGCACAATGTAACATGCTGAAAACCTTGTAGTCTTTAGGACAAGGGGATGGCGATGATGATGATGATTATCTTTGTGGTCTTTTAAATGCTTTCTATTTTGTTTTGTCCTGTTTCATATTTTAGTATGTCCGTTGCTAAACAAATTAGATACTATAATTAATAAAATAAACTTAGTTTTTTTATAATTTATAACTTATATTAATAATGTCCCCACAAACTTATTTTGCTATTTTTGAAGAAGAAATTAGATACTGTTCGGTTCGGCCTCCGTAAAAGTTTTTGTTGATTTTATGTTTATGGAAATAATTCGTGAATGCGACAATGGAAACGCGTATCAGGAAATAGGAATAAAAAATTGTTTCGATTACATGTATATTTTTAATTTTTTAATATAGAGATGCGAACAAGGAATACGTGTCACATCAATATTCTTACTATTTCGAAACTAAGCTAAACGCTTGTGCTATGAAAATAGGAGTAACTTGCTGGTCTGGAGTGAGATTCGAACCCGCGACCTTTGGATAACGAGGCGAGTGACCTAATCACAAGACCAACAAGCTACTGCTTCTACCTTGTAAACATACAATATTACAGAGTTGCCATCTTAAAAGAATTTATTAAAATCAGTTTAATTCACGCCATGACATATGAACCGATGTGACAATCGGGTGAATTGTAAAATAATTTTGAATGTCATTTATTCATTTTCTATGCTGAACTTACTCCAACTCACCTTAAAATATTAACATACTAAATTTGTTTTTTAGCCTAAACATAATACATACCTACTTAATATATAATAACATGTACAGCTCATGATATACTTTTCAGATATTTATGTTATTATGAATACTAGGTAGCTCCGAAAAGAATGCCTGACTTTACTATAATATAATTTTTAACATTCTTTGCAAGGAAATAATAAATCTTCCATTATATAATTGTACTATTTCATTATAAAAGGTACCGTTATTTCATAATATCAAGTAGCATTGAAAGGAAACTGATATGTTATTGTCATTGTTATGTAAGTTGAAATATTAGAAAAATAACATTAATCTTAAACGGAAGTAAACTGAAAAGGTCTTTATGTTGAAATGTACAGTATCATATTCTTTAGTAAACGTCCATTGTCTTGCTGAGATATCACACGATATTAATTTTGATTTACGAGATTCAATAAACAATTTTTTATACAACGTTCCCACGTATCTCAGAAATCCTTAAATATTTTGAATGATAACAATTACGTGATGTGTTGCAGAGTATAGAACAACGGGGAAATTATTGACTAAGAATAATTCGAATGACTGAGTTCAACAATGGTAGAACGCAGATTGAATACTTAAATGTATTTTCAATTAAATGTCATTTTTCAATTACACCATAATTATTCATTGTATACACATTCTGTTGTTACAAATAAATAAACAACAAATAATTTCCTTCGTCTGAACGTTTTATACGATATGTACATATATTTCGAAAAATATATTATGTTATCGAAATATTTTAAAATCGTCTGGAAAAAAAAAAATTTTCCGTCTGGGAAAAAATAATGTTCGCAGGTTTTCACGGCCTGTGCTAAGATTCTGTGTGCAGTTTTATGGGATATTCTGCCATGTATATCTGACCTCTCTGATGCCATTGCAGGGTCCATTATCAGGGCTGATGGGATGAGTATGTGCTGGTGTTAAGGTTAAGTATTGGCTTTTAATACCGTACCGAATTCAAACGTCGGAAACAGAGAGGTCAGAAAACTACACACAGAAGGAACTGTCTGTATGAAAAAATAGTGAACATTTATTTTTTCTAATTTTTTCGAGCTCGAAGCAGAAAGCCTGTTTTCTGCGAGTTGGTGAATCCAACCGGTTTAAGAAATTGGAAATGAATAAATATTTGATATATTTCATTTTTAATTTAAAAATTTTACCGATCTTTTTAGAATAAATCATGATAGCAAAAAAATGGATAAAGTTGGATTTTAAGACAAAAATTTGAAAGAAATCACAAAATTTTCGGTTCCATTGTCATTGGTTTGCATTATTATAATATTACAGAGGAAATATAAAGGTATAGACATAATTGACCTATTTCGGAAGATCAATTTGATCAACTTTTGTTAAAATGCCCAGGTAATAAAATATATTTATTCATATGACCGGTGACGCCACTGGCGTCGTGTGACGAGCTTTTCGTATACAAACTTTTTAGTTACCTTTATTTTAGGATTAAATTTTTTTTTAAAACTATTTTTCCCCATCATTAGTGATGCGCTTTCAACTACCAGATAAATAACAGTTGACGTCTGGTATTTAGGAACTCAAGTTGTATGAAAAATGAGGTTACCTTACAATAACTATTGTTGGTACAGGTAGGGCAGAAGTATGATACAGAGTTGTGGACAGATTGATTAATGAACGTTATATGTTAATTACAGTTCTTTCCATTCTTTAGAAGCGTACACTTATTTTACTGCACATCGTCGAAGGTATTTTAATATGATCGTTCATTAAGTCATAACAGAACATAATTTCCATTCTGGTTTATTACTTAACTTGAATTATAAAACTAGTTTTACGTATTAAATATACTTAAACGCATTAGCAGTTGTACAACCTATTAAAAAGCTGAATACATTATTAGTACTCAATACTGCTAAGAATTGAATTTTACTCTTAACGAGTCGCACATAAGTAATATGTATTTATGTCCTTTGTACATTAATGACACATATGTGTAAGATTAAAGTAAAAAAAACCATTTCCGCATTTTTTTTGCCATTACATTAATTCGTTCGGGTCATCGCGATTATGGATAATCGAGTATTTTTCATTAGTTTGCAGTGTGCTGCAATTGACTTGATACCACTGATCCCATTTATATATTACTGAACACTTAGCCAATTTTGATGTCATGAGTACTATGTGAAATAAGTACCAAACTAATATTTCTGTTATAAAAAGATTAACATTTAACACATGTCTTGATATATCTCATATAACTCTACGCGTACGTGAATCCATATGATCCGTCTATTTTTAGTGCATAATTATAATAATCTCATTGTTATAATAATTTATAATAATATTCGAAGTCAATATAATTTACTTTCTTAATACACAAAAGCATATTATAATATTTTCATGATATTTTAGGGAACGTATTCATTAACTTCTTCCGTTTTTTACATGATTATTGTATAATCAATATATATATATATAAAGAAACCCATGTTTCCCTACCCGCCAAGTTTTCTCCACAACCAGCTACAACCATCCACCGGTGGTTATAGTGGTGGATAGCCCTTGGTGTCACATCGAAAATATGCGAGTTTGGTGGGGGTGGCTGTGCGTGGGTGGGAGAGGGTGACAAAAATGTGCTTTCTAGCACATTGTTTTGTTATGGGAAGGCCGCAAATGCTTCAGATTGTTTCAAAACAGGCGCGCCGACTGTGTCGGTGAGTCTAGAAGGTTCCGGAAAAACCTGCTCTAGAAAGTTCTGGAAAGAGAAGGTTCCAGAAAATTATCGAAAGTTCTATAAGGTTCTAAACTGAGTGGCGGAATGTGTCTGTGTGTCTAGAAGGTTCCTGTACATTCGATAAATTTCTTGAAAGTTCTGGAAGGAAAATGTTCTAGAAGGTTCGCGAAAGTTCTATGACGATCCAAACAGTGTGCTAAAAATCTACGTGTTCGAAGCCGTGTGGGCACAGCTAGTTTTTATAGTAAAATTAGAAGTAAAATAAAAATAATGTAATTCCGGAGAAAGATACTGTGATTCGCCCCTCCACCCTTTAGAATGATTTTTTCCAGTATAATTAAAAATAAGGTACAATTGTCTCAGAAGGGGAAGAGCACCTGGATGTTTTTTTCTTCCGAAATTGTTTGGCACCACATGGTCTTGGCAGATCATCGCACGGCCTTCCATGTGATGATCTGGAAGACCATCACATGGAAGACCTATGAGAAATACAAGAAATAATGTGTCGACGCGTCACGCGCCTTATTTATGCATCGCAGAATAAAAAGGGTTTTACAAAACGGTATAACGAGGGAAAGTTACTAATTAACCACTCGCGTGTAGTGTCGTCAGGGTAAAGACAGCGAGCCACGTTTAGCTATCGTTAGACAATGTCGCGTGTGGGAGAGGCATTGCGTGCATCAGTTAATGGCTGGCCCTCGAGAAGTTTCAGGAAAAGGAAAGAAAACAAGAAAATCATCGCTGCCTAATTAATCGACAAAATTAATAAACCTTTAGAAAATAAAATGCAAGAATTAAGTTTGTCAATCAAGATATTCAGTTAAGATTATATATATATTATAGTCTCACAGAAGGTTTATTTAAGCCAGCTCATACGGGTTGTAAGCCCTAGGCCATCGTATCAGAGACTTCCATACACGTTTCTCATAGCTAAAATAGTTTTAAATAGCTTCGTCTCTGTGAGATTTCTGTAATTCATCTCAATTAAATAATAATCCCGCAGTTGAAAAATTCAGTAAATGTGTTCTCAAAACATACACATAAAAAAATGTTAAGATATTCGGCTTGATTATTATTGGTTTTTCTTTATTTTAGTCTTGACTACCATTGTAGAATTTGTCAAGTGTATAGTTTAGGCTGCATCACACCACAAAATAAAACAAACGTGGAATAAACATAAAATAAAAAATAATAATAAATAGTAATAAAATAATAAGAAATATAAAATAAAAATGTAATATAAAATAAATAAATATATATCTACAAAAAATAAAACAAACGTTCGATCAAAACAATTAATAAGCGGGTACTATTTTTATTGTCATTATTACATACCTTATTTTATCGAAAGTTTAACCATTTCACAAGTGAAAATAGCAAAATACTGATGTTCATCCATAAACGTCTTTGTTTTTCTTGAGTTCATAATGGGAATGAAAGTTTTTGAATAATGTTTTAACTTGATGTTTTTGTTAAGCGATGAGTCGATGGCTCTCCTTGGAACGCCGATATTTTAGAAATGCGTAGCACTTCGAGTCATGAATTCCTAGTTATTTAATTAAAGACATTTTATCATGTACAATACAGTGGTTGATCGCAGGATTAATCATTCTTTGACTGTGTACACATTGAATAAGATTTGACATTAGTTCCTTGTTCCTATATTTTGTATGAAGAAATGTGTTCTGATATTTTCCTTCAAATATTTGAGTCTCCAAGGAAGATTTTTTAATCCGTTACATGAGACTTTTGGAACTACTCTTTGCATAGTAGACATGTACTTAAAGGCCAATAAGTGACGAAATATAATTACATTCGCGTAATTAAATTTTTCATTATAAATTCCAGTAAATAGCCGGCGGCGCCTACTGTTTCTTAAAAAACACCATGACGCGCGCTGTTGACTTTAGTTACAATCGAATACAAAATACGCGTGGGTTTTTTGACGCATCTTTATTCGAAATAAACGTGATTAGAATTGATAAGTTTCTTAAAAGTGGCCTTGTGAGCTCCGACAATTTTACACAAAGAAAATATTGCGGTTAGGTACTTTACGTGAGCAGCCTTGCATTATTGAGTAAAATATCACGTAAAATTGTAATATATTCATTCATCATAAATCATATGAACATTAGTCGTCAAAAGATCCTTAAATGGTACAAGTTGTAGAATTTTTTCCATATGTACATTACCTAACCTTAATTGACCTGGAAAATAGTGTTTTATATTTCATTCGTCAAGAAACATTGAGGGAGATTTATATATAAGTCAATTCTAGCGAAATTGATTTGAATTGTAAAAATTGATTTTTAATAAAATATTTTAACTGACTCGAATATTATTTAGTGCTAAATGAATGGCAGTTAGTCTTCGGCGTAATATGGCGATTTTGTACGACCCTCACGATGATTTATTTTGTAACTGCTATTGAATACCATCAACCGGTGACAAACGGTTAGTGTGTCACCGGTTGATGGTATTTCAACCGGTGACACACTAACCGTTTGTTGAGATTTGTATCAGATTGCGTCGATGATTGGGAACTGTTTTTTTGTAAGTCGACGGGCAACCATCGGTACTAGACAACAATTATATTTTAGTTATCAATCATCAATACAATCAGATACAAATCCCAAATAACTGTACGGAAAGTAACCGGTTAAAATAAAGGTTTAACCATCACTACGTCAAATGCATACAAGGATAAATAATTATAAATTTTCGGTTAACAGACAGTTCAGTTGATCAATTATTTATAAAATAATCTTATAAAACAGTTACACAGAAATAATATTATGATGTTCAAATTATGCAATACATGCAAAAAGAAATGATGATACTTCCTTATTTAGAAGGTAGATAACGCGATTATATTGCAATAAATGACATGAAAAAATATAAATTTGTATAATGACTAATTCTTATAGTTAGTCATTATCGTGATTATGATTGCGAAATGATAGGCTTCCCACAAAGGGCTTAATAGGCGTGTTAGGTAGAATAAAGAAGAAGGTATTTCGTGCGAAATAAGACCAGAATGTAAGAGACAACGAATTACGATTAATATTGCGCAAGGACAGAATGAAAGGGAAATGCTGAATTGCGTTCTCTATGTAATTTGTGACATAGATTAGGTGTTGTACAATACAATACAATTATAGTTAGGTGCTTTCCAATAAGGGTTTGTGTATCAGCTAAATCGTTAGGTGTGTTGACGAAAAGTATAAAAAGACAAAAAATATTATATACATAAAATATTTTTTAAAAATGATTGATGCTAGCCATCAAATTGATAGTATCAATGTTCCTTCTAATTTTTTAATCAGTTAATGACACTTACCAACTATCAAGGATTTGGCACTCTGTTCTTACGACTTTGATTCAACCTTTAAGAGAGGTCGTAGAAAAGTCCGCCGACGTAACTAGTACATATTGCACACTGGCGACCTCTATCGTAGAAGAAGTGAACACTCCACAACAAAGTGCATATGATTTAAGCCCCCGGAAGCATTAATCAGTCCGCCCTCCGCGGGTACAGGTCGTCCTCCTGATGACATTGAATAAAAATTCAACGAAACGTCGAGAATCGTTTCTCGGTAAAACATACGATTCGTATAAATATCCGTAACCATTCACAGTTAAATATGTCTAACGACCGTAATAACAACCTTAACTCTTCACAAAGAAAATCAATACTCAATTTCATACAATTACATAATGAAAACATGGAATAGGTAAGCAATAAATAAATTGCATTCTTCCAAATTTTCATAAATCTTCAATTGTAAAATCTATGACCAAAAATAATTATATTTTTTAAGCTGTCACGTCATTGTTTAATTTTTGCGTCGACTTTGATTTTGATACACTTAAGTATGCTGGAACTGAATTCGACACCTTTTCAAAATCGTTTGGCCAATATTAGAAAATGGGCGGGAACATTAAGCTATAGTGATAGCAATTTAAAGTAATTTGAAATACCTACCTGGGTATTGCAGATTTTTTTGCGATTGTCTTAAAACCAATTTTTGTATTACGTATTTCAGATTTTATCGTATCAGGTATATGATATTCATGAGATATTTTTTTTGTAAGGCGTCTGATACACATGCTTCTTTAGTGGCACGTGAGCATGCGCAGTATCGACTTTGACAGTGGCATGCTTATTAGTGGCATGTGTGTACGCACATTGCTAGAAATGAGCATGCCACCTAGTGGCATGCTCAAAAATCAACCGCCGGTTGATTTATAAGCATGCCACTGTCATTCACCATAGAGAAGGGGTATCTTTGGAGCATGTGTGAACAGACTTGCTTATTTATGAGCATGCTTATGTCATTCGCGGGCTTCGCGGCTAGTATTATCGATGCGATCTTCTCAAACATTACTTTTCGTGACTTATTGTAGGAATCACGAATGTCTGCGGAATACTCGGTCACCGTTGTGTAAAAATAATATAGTGAGAAATAATGTTTACGAAACTTTATTAATAGGCATGAATGATTCAAATCTTACAATAAAAATTATATAAACTAAAATCAAAAATGTGCGGATGGAAACTCGGGTACTTTTTTGATTTATTGGTTCACTTGAATTTTCTATTTCAGTTTGCAAAGTTTCCATTTTGAACAAGGGCGTCTCTATTCTATGACAAGAGCATGCCACTAATAAGCATGTGTGTTTGATTGTTAGCTTTGGGCATGCTTATTTATGAGCATGCCACTAATAAGCATGCCAGTAATGAGCAAGTGTGTACAGTTGTTAGGGCATGCTTATTAGTGGCATGCTCATTAGCATGCCACTAAAGAAGCATGTGTATCTGTACCTTAAAGAGACTCACAGGACAGGCCACGCACATGCATTTTTACGTTCTTTCACACTCTCTTGAATGAGTTTTATTTGAAGATATTATGTTCGACGGAAGCTGCATATGCTATACCGCGCTTTCTCTAGAGATGGTGTCACAATTGATGGTGGAATCCAGCACAATTAGCGAGAAATTTCAAATATTTTTTATTTATTATACACTTATCATGAGTTAAGTTTGCAAATAAAAGTTAATCTCAGCACTCGTGTGCAAAAATCACTTAAATAAAATCATGAGGTTAATCATTATTTTAAACATCAATATTGTACATACTTGTGTTGTTGTTTATAAGAGATTCTCCGTTTATTTTTTATGTTTTTATCGGGATAATGCCAAAGTGTGGTGTATTTAGGCAGGCCAACCTAACGGGAGTAAAAGAGCGGTCCCCGTAGCCCAGTGGATAAGACACTGGATTCGTACGCCGAGGGTTCCAGGTTCGATTCCCGGTGAGGTCACAATAAAAATATGTGATTTGCTCAAGCTTGGGTGTTTCTGTGATGAGTTTCGCTTCTGTAATTGAATCTCACGGCCTGTTGAAGCATTAAAATATTAAAAATAATAAAAAAAACTAACACATAAAAACCAAATTTTTATTATACCTACTCCCTTTCTCATTGAATCAGGTTTCGTGCCTACTGCACGCGTCGGGGGTCATTATTCATTTGTATTGATTCCAATTTGAAAAAAACCCATTAAAATTTCGAAAAATCAAAATTATACTATAATTATTCATTTTTTTTAAACGAAAAATTGTTTGTCTGCCTGCGATTGGATCACAGGAAAAGGGTTAAAAATTGATCCAAAGTTTTTCCGGCCGACAACAACCGCAGAGGTTACGAGTTATAAGAAAGGTAGTAAAAAGGTGGCGCTGCTATATAAAGAGCGCAACCTCTCGCTCTCTCTCTTTTTCTGGCTAGCGTGCAGTTAGCACAGGGTTTTTGCTATCGGATCTTACCGTATTCGCATCTACCTATATAATACGCAATAACATTTGTATGACATCCAACGGTGCAGTTGCTTAACCATGCGGTCCAGTGGAATATTTATCGTTTATTTAAGCTTTATTGTAATGGTAATTTTCAACTGATGGTACCTGCGTTCTACCTGAAGTGTGTTTTATGTGTATTATTTCCAGTCCGAATACGTGCGCATCGGTTTCCGCGTTTTACCGATCCACATTGATGGTATTTGCTATGTGTCGCACGTTAACCGTGTACCTATTACTAGGTCCGATTATTGATCTATAGGTATGCATATTTTATGCGGAGAATGACGGAATTCCTTTAGTATAATAATTATTAGGTATGGTAATAAGCAATTGAGAAGACGAGAGACTCTCATAAATATGTATTATTTCGTTCACAAACGTGAACAAAGAATCACTACGGTTATATTTCTTACTTCCCTGGTGTGATGCTTGAATTGAATTACGATATATATCAAAAAAACGGTTTTTCGTTCCTTCGATATTGGTTTTTTTACGTAGAATTTCGTTTTTCCCGAATCTGGATTGGGGAGTATCTACGGAATTTTGATCCCGCGAAAGTATACAAAATTTAAAACTACTAAAATCGTGCTAGTTTTAAAGAAATCTTCACAAGCAAATTGGAGAAGCATAAGAAGGATTTTTATTTCTAATAATATAAAGTAAATCCTATGTTCCAGATGCATAAGGGGCTGGGTACCATTTCAAAAAAGTCAAAATAATTTTCTCTCCAAGCACAAGAGTTAGTCTCTTTTTGGAGAGGGGCAGGGAATAATTTTTTTGTATTTATTATAGTTTTTATAGACTAGATAAATAAAATTGAATATAACCTAATTCTATCAAATCATTATTGACGACATCACATGAAGTATAAAATTCCATAAAACATACGAAATATCGACTACTGAATTGAAAATAGATAAATTCTTTCCTCAGTACATCTGTACTAAGAAGAAATGCATAAATATCTCTACTATTAACATGCGTAATACGCTTACATATTGATATTATTATGAATAAATGTTTATTTACATATACGTAATGGCACTTTGGGGCTGTAAGAAATGGACCAATAAAAAATTATTATAAACAAAACGGACTTATGTATCAACTAGAAAGTAAAAGTTAGCAGAACGATATATATGTAAATACTTTGGTCGATCGAATGTGTGATGAATTCATGAATTTCAATCGCTGTATACAACATGGCCAATAATATTTAAAGGTTATACATATATTCAAATTTACATACATTATAATTTCTATCGCTAGCTGATTTCTTTGTCAATGATTCGTCACACAATGATATTAATTTATCCAAGTCTGCAATATCTCGATATATGTACTGGCTGCTTCAACTTGGCAATGTTTGCACACGGATTGATAAATATGCAATTGGAAGAATGGTGTTGATTCTGAGAAGCATTTTTACCAGTCTATTGTTTATTACAATATTGTACACATTAGGCAATGTGCATTGTTTGTTCCAATATCTTAAGAATGTAGAATAGAACATGTGTACTTTTGTATTGCAATATTACTTAATGCAGTACAAACAATAATTTTGTTGAGCTAATGCCAATTCAAGCTGAGTGGACCAATATGTACAACATTAAATATAATTATTCATTTTGTTTCTGTTTTCGGAGAAATTCGAGAAAGTTTAAAATATCTTTTTAATCTTTACAGACTTGTTTGTATTGTGTACCTAAAAATCGATAATTAACGAAAACGGATTCTGTTTTACATACTCATAAATAACTTAATGTTAGAAACTTACTTAGTTATGCTTAGAAAGTTATGAATTGTTTAGAGTGCGCCTGTCTCTTATGCTTGGAGTGCTGTGGTGTAAATATATATTTTTAAATCAGTACATTGCAAGATATTTAGTTCTTAAAATTCACAATATCAATGAATAAATATTTCAACAAACATATCATAGGTCAACCACAATCAAAAGACCATTCCCTAGCTTTGTCCGGTAAGAATGAAGCGGGGGAAAGTTGCCTGACAAGCGCGTATTACAAGCCTCAATATGACGTAAAATCCTCCAAATAAATATATATTTTTTAGTTTAAAAAAGGTTTCTTGCTACAAAAACTTATTTTGTGTTCATTTTTTGCATCGTAACAACACACATATTTTTGGCGTACATTATTTTGAAGCGGTCTAGTTATAGTGTCGTAAACAAGTACTTGATATATAAAATTGTTTCTTTAAAAATAAAGAGATTATTATTTTATCAAACATAACAATTTCGTTTTCTACCTATGTATCTGTCGTAAAGTTCGTAAATTGCTGGTATTAAAACTATAGACATTGAAAATGTGATACGCAATCAGCGCGCGGCGTATATGTTCTGCGGTCACACAAGGCTTACTTGTTATTATTATTTCCTGTGATTTTCACGGGTGTACGGCTAGTCTTATATATAAAATCCAACGTGTCAATGTTTTCTTTGTATCAGAATTGTTTCTATGTATCACGGACAATAATTGATACATTTCCTTGGAGTCAAGCAAATTCCAGAAAGAATCCTTAAAGGACTTAAAGGTGGTAGAAGACGAAAGGGAAAACCTCAACAAAACAAGTGTATTGTCATAAATATGAAAATTGAAATACCACAATGTTACTGGTATGGATATGTAGGTTCTGGAGTCAGCTATGAGAATGACTCAGAAGTGGGACTTGTGGAGGTACATTACGAGCTGGCTTATCTGATTGAGGCCACTGTATGTCAATACTAAGATGACACTGCCTTACATAAAAATGAATGCACAACAAAAGCGAGTGTAATGGGTCGAAATAGTATTGACTGGCAAATGAACTAGTTCATCATAAACGAATGTATTAATTAAGATAAATTATAGAAGTCTCATAGAGATGAAGCTATTTATGTACGAGAAACGTGTATGGAAGTCTATAATACGATGGCCCAGGGCTGACAACCTGTATGAGCTGGCTTAAGTAATCACTCTACACAATGCAACATCCACACATTATCAAGTTTTTGAAAGTTCTATATATGTTCCAAATCTGGTAATCTTTAATTTATTTGAATGGACTATGCTAGAGACATCTGAAATATTTTCTCACGAATTAGTTAGAATGCATAGAATTCGCACCTGGTAATGATACCTCTATATTTTTAAAGTGGAATATGAAGCAACATTCATTTTAATGCGAAAACGCCTGAAAATACCAGTAAACATTCAAAATATTTTGGTGGATGAAAAAATATTGCTCGAATGTATATTGCATTGAGATATGGAAAAACAACGAATATTAGTTAATTTAGTAGGTCAGTAAAATTTTAATGGATTTTGCATAAACCACGTGGGTAGACAAACTGTGACTCACGGTGCGGAGAGATTTTAAAAATCGTTAATCATTAAAAGTAGAGAACACCTACAAATCAATTAGAAAAGTGTATAATGATGTACGGATCTTGGCTGCGAAAGCGACACACATATTTGCACGTATGAACTGAATGAATTGCAATGAATCACACAACGCGTAATCTGTCTGATCTTTCATTGTTCAAGCTAGGAATAATATGAACCATTCAAGAGAATCGCGTCTAGTACCTGTCGGTATTTCAACGTTTCAGTGCTGATTCAGAGGTATGTTAACGTGAGAACGGCAGCGTGCGGACAGTCTGCGCTGTAGACATTTGATCGTTAAGGGTGAATGTAAGAAGAGTGAACAGACATAGGAATGATTAAGAAAGGATTTTAAA